>JAAAKL020004143.1:0-21563 GCA_010016065.2 Carybdea cf. marsupialis auct. non (Linnaeus, 1758) | reverse complement strand
CAAGCAGCAAAGGATCGTTTTGCAGTGTTTATGAAAACGAAGGACAAGACATTCTGGTTCTATTTATCTCTGATTTTATTTTATTTCGTTTAACGTCTTTTATTCCCATTCATGAGGTTTGACGGTGCCCATATTCGTGACTTGTTATAGAAGCATGGAGCACCTTAAGACCGGATGCCCTTCCTGACGTCACCAATGGTCCTTCCAAGAATTGAACCCTGAACCTCTAGAACCACTAGATCTGATGGCCAGGAACTTATCCACTAGACCACGGCGGCTCCTCGTACTAAATCCATTTGCGAATCAAAGTTATACACCTTTATTTGAAAATCAGCTTCATCGCAGTTCTTACCACGCAAAGAAATGAGGCGGGGACAGGAAATGGTAGAAATATAATACACACATTACAAACCTGTTACAAGGTATTTGATCTGCCGGTTCAAACATGGGCAAGTCGTTGAGGCTAAGATCTGTACTGAATAAATCCTATAAAATAGCAGAAAATATCCATGAAACATAATGCCTGAAACGACAACTCACAAAACTATTCTGTAGTCGTAAGAAATATGCCCAGCGTTTCCATACTACGTTGACAAAAGCATCATTGATCATCATTAAACAGTTAACTTGTTACGGAATGCACACGCGTTGTAACGAGGAAGAAAGACGTACGTGGCACTCATGAAGGAGGATAAAAAGGAGTGGCTTACGAAAACAGTACGAAAGCATAATCAAAAGCAGCTGAGGTATTGCTATCTATAGTGCCGCAGACGACCTGAACCGAAGGAAAAACAATTAAAGCAGATACTGATAGTTTACAAACAAAACCACTGATCTCTAAAAAAACACTAGTTCGAGCATCTTCCGTCTTAAAGTGAGGTCTATCATTGGACCCCATTTCAGTCCCCATAAAACAAAGCTTATAAACAATGTTACGTAAACTGACGGACCTTCCTACATTATCTTAACTAATGGGGGGCCAGTACTCGTAACTACACGTTTTCGCTGTTGGAAACAATGGGAAGCTCGATCCAGTCTTTTTTAGAGATCTGTGATCCTAACTCAATGATCACTAACTGGAAGAACCAGCATCCCAAAGGGGAGCACCACCTTCTGCACGCAGTACTAACGCTACCAAGTGTTTCAGCACTGAAATAGTTATGTAATACATCATACTTATATTTCTATTAGGGAAAATGCTAACTTTTTTAAAACCAAACAATATTGTTCTAACCTCTCTATCTCGTCCAATAGTAGCTCAGAAAAAGACTACGACTCAAGACATGATAAACATCTACCATCAATGGCATCAACTGAGTCGACAAGCGTTAGAATATTTAGATTAAAGAAGTTCTACCTAAAACAGGCAACCGACTTCCAACTTGATATTTATCTGTGGGAGCAAAACATTTGATTCGTATTTATACTTTACTGATAAAATAAGAGTGAGTATGTAACTTTCTGACACCACGCAATTGGCAAACGAGTAGATTTTAAGCTTAAGCAAACGCCATAATACAAACAACGTATATTTTTTCCCCATAACAGACATTGGATATGGAATTCAAGAGATTTCATAGTGAGAAGCTTCTAATGTAATTTTACGTTTTTTGAAAAGTGACTATTGATAATGTTTAGTATCTGTATTGTCATACACATTTTAGCAAAAAAATAGCTGTAAGAAACTTGTACAGTATATACGATGCATTTAATTAATAACAATTTATCCTTTTTGCAGGAGAATGAGGAAGCCAGCGAACTAGAAGGTGAGATTGTTGTATAGAAAAAGAAGTTTCCATACAAGTAGTACTTCACCTTACACATCGTAACTTCATGTGGGCAATAACTGTTGGATTTGTAATAAATTTCTATCTTCCAATCTTCGTTCCATAGAAAAACAGTTATACGTTGGCGCGAAAAAATGACAGCTGTTCAATAAGTGGAAATAAGATATTATTGATATAATACGACAAATATGCTTGGATATGTATAGTTGATGATTGTTACCAAATGTGATTTTCTGCAGTTAGATCAACAGTTGAATGAGAAATATCTAAACCTCTTTTGCACAAATACGTACGCCCTCTTTCCCAGATACTCCCCCTACTTGCCGGATGCTAATGTACGCTTTCACAGAACCCCTGTCCCTACTCTTGTACGTACGTAGCTTGGAATGATCCCCTGGGCAGTTTCAACTTTAAAAGTTTATTTCCTTAAACAAATCAGCGTTATATCATTTCACCTAGCAGTATTTTACTAAGCCATTTCCAGGGTTGAACAGTAACCGTACTAAATTCACGGTATAAATTACTCTCACATAATAAGGCGAGATATACTGAAAAAAACCCTTCCCTCCTCTGCTCTCTATTAACTATAGCTCTGATAATTCAAATATTCATCTTCTTGTCAGCTGTCAGGCAAAACTGTTGAAATCGGCGGGCGCTTGGCATTGACAACTTGTCTACCAACCCTCGAAACGTTATCGTTGCGCCAATGCTACAGCGAAGCCAGTTTACAATAAATAACTCGAGTTTTCCTCTACATTGTTCAATTGATCATTCGCATTTAACGTGTAGATGATAGGCTTCACGTCTTGATGTTCTACTTTATCGTAGATGATGAGAAGGAAGTTAAACCGAAGCATGACCCTAGACCATGGAGGCGAAGGAGACGGAGACGGAGACGAAGACGAAGACAGCAGGGATGCTATAATTGCTACAAAAGATGTTACTTCAGTTGCCGAGGATGAGGAAGTATCTCAGCGCTTTTGTTGCAGATAATCGTCATACAATCCACTGACATTTGGCTGGCTGTTATGTTTAATTAAGTTGTTAAGAAATTTTGCAAATTGGTATTGACTGTCACCAGGATCTCATTTCTACGCACTTCGTTTCTGTTTAATGTAAGAAGCAATCAAGGTAGAATACGTTCGTATCTTTCATTTGTTTTTAGCATTCCCAGAGATATTTTAAGTTGTTTCAAATTTCAATCATTATCCTCCAAAGCTCCGTTATTAGCAGTTACTGGACGGTTAGATTTAAGTCCTTCTTTTTGAGTAGATTGCAGAAGTTTGGACTTGATTTTTCATATATTCGACCATGTATTTAAAGAGAAACGGTGGCAAATATAGTTTTCTAGTAAAATTTTGAGTCATTTTGTATTTTGCCCTTTAGTTTTAGCTATTTTCTTTTTGTAGTGGACGATTCAAATGAGATTCAACATTACTTGGCTAAATTTAAGAACCTGTTTTGCCTAAATAAGAAACTTCTCCCTGGACATAGCCGATTATAGTTGCGTTTTTTGGTCTTTAATTGACTACTTCGCCATTTTTCAAAGAAAAGTTTTGAGAACAAGGCCTGACAAAAAATCATCAAAACACCGCTATTTGGTGACAGACATTTTTAAAAGTCTAAGTCAAAACTTTCAAGTCTCTAACGCGTAATGAAAATGAATTCAGGCAAATTTTTGCAAGGCGGGGGAATCTAAATCCCCCCTCCCCTGCGCAGAATTGAGGTAAGAACACACACACCCTGCGATTATAGTCTAAAAATTGGTAGAAGCCAGAAGAAAGTGCCATCTTGGAATCTCTATCGACTTCTAAGGGAAAACATTTGAGAAAAACTTAGGCTCCTCTCAAACATTGCTTTCAAGTAAGATCTTCGAAGATGAAGAAATTACAAATTCAGCCAAACTTAAGGCTCCTCCCTACTTATAGGGTATTTACTCCAAGTTCGCAACGTCCCATGCCCTAAATATAAAGCTACGCGCCTGGTATCGTCAATATAGGTAGAAATGCAAGTCAAGTCGCTTGAAGATGCAGTCCGGTAAACATCACCTTGTTCATAAAGTGTCATTTTGTTGTTATTTGGTTTCAACCTTAGGGGCTTCAGTACTGCCTGAAGTGCAGGTGCGGTTTAAAGAAATTGTGATCCTGCCTCGCATCGCAATGTATCTTCAGGAGTCCTGGAGGCTTTAGCGCTTTTTTTGTCTTGAACTGCGATCACTTCCCTTGGGAAGCGCCCTATTCGGGCACTTTACGGTTAGTTCTATAGTCGGGTAGGCGATAAGAAAGACGTCGAAAGCCTATGCCATAACATACCTGAACGCTACACTTGCTCTAAACGAAGAACAGTTACGCGACGCATGTTATCGGAGTAATGAAGGTAAAGCTGTAGGCGGTTTGAATTACAGTATCGCGTCACACAGTCAAACCATACTATGCACGTGCACATGTAGATACGAAGAAACGCACTCACATACAAGTACAGAAATCATATCGTATGTGAGTCCAGCAACAATGCTCAAAACAGACTTTACGAAAGAAAAAGGATACAAGGAAAATACAAAATCATTTTCTTAACAAAATAAACTTCAGATGCAACAAAACGTTTTAACAGAATTTCTTAACAAAACATTAACAGCATTGGCAATAAATATGAACATTTCGAATGGTCTACACCACAATGTTATAATCATTCCGCCTTCTTAAACTGTCTCAATATTCACATATCAAATCAATCAGCTTTCTTCTAACTTGAAAACTGCAATTACTTCCTTTTTTACTTTTTACTTTTTACTTTGTGAATGCATTGCTGAGCACTAAATAAGTCGTAAATAATATCACAATCAGCAGACCATATATAATGACGATAGGAGCAGATGTTTAAGTCAGCAAATTTCACTTTTCATTGCTATAGAAAGTACTAGCAGCTCCAAACTGAAAGCAAGAAAGGGATAATTTACAAAGTTTACATATCGCTAAAGTTAGCGGGTTTTAAACCTCCCGGTGTTGCCACATAGCGGAATAGATGGCAGTGAGACTTCTCGTCCATTTCCGGATATAATAATAGCACAATCTATGTTCGTTTACACTTTATAATACGGGGCTTTGTTTCAACTTCAATCAAGAATCCCGCTAATAAACTTTGACGAAATATTTCATTAAATTTTGTTCTAAATCTCGTTTACAACCAGGAGACAATTGATTAAACCCCTCCTCTCCACGACACTATTAAGGTATTTCGCATTATGGCATCGACACCACAATATGGGCTAGTAAGTGCTCCATTGTTTTCAAGCTTTTTGATGACAAAGCGATGAAGGGAAATGGATATTAGAAATAGCTATCAATGCATGGCCTCTAATATATATGGTACCCTTCACGTTTCATAAAACCACTCGCAAGCGCTTTACACGTTAGAAAGAACAAAACTTCAAATTCAGATTATTAAACCAAATGTAGTGAAGCGTGGTTATTACCAACCAATTTTCTATTGCTGTAAGACATCTTACTCCAAATAGAGTTTCTTAAATATTTTCAAAAATGCTTAAATAACAGTCATCTGTATATATAAACTGTCATGTAAAAATATATAACATTTTGATGATGATGATTTTAACCACTTGGAGTTAAACACATCCAGGGGTATACATTCCGCATGCATATATCCCGAAGATAGTTCGAATATTTCATCTTTAAATACCCTTAAAATCAACAAATTTTAGATGTTGTCGTCTTTGCAACAGTACCCTGTAGCTAACAAGATGATGAGAAAATACACTAACTAACAAGTTGACTAATGTGGTACAAGAAAAAGATACAGTTGCACACCACTCTCCCGTGCTTCATTGTTGGTAGTCTATGCAAGATGGCAATTTTAGACCTCACTGCCTGTTTTATGAAGGTTTTGGGTTTGTTACTGTAGTGACGTTTTCACTTTTAAAACGTCTTCAAAAATAAATAGCTTTAAGGCAACTGACATCATTGTGTATCTACAGCTGCTCAAACCCATAGCACAAAACATTTCGGTGTAAGTTGAATTTATGGGGATACATAGTTAATACACGCTTACTATCACTCTCCCGTCTTACAATACAACCATCGAGTTTCCCTCCCTTCATTTTTGTATGGCCCCACTCCTCCATTTCAAAAAAAACCATAGAAAGTACACAACTACCGCCCTTATTCGACCACCTACAATTAAGCACGGACGGGTCAAGGCCAATTGGCAGACTGGGTTGCAAAACAAACTATCCCATCTGCAGAGACTATGAATATCATCATGAAATATTCATGCATCATGCCATGAATTAACTCGAGTCAATGGTACATAAAGGTCTGAGAGGACGTTTCTAGTGGGTCATCACACTTTCGTGGCAACTGGAGAAACTGTGAGCTTATCTGCCCCGAACAGTTTGCGAGGATTATGTCTTGTAATATCAATATGTCTTCAGAAATACATTTCTTAATTGTCAGATTAATGTCTTGAACATTGAACATAAAGTATTCTGATTGATTCACTCCTTTACCTTCGTTTTGAGTTAAATAATATGAGCTTTCATACCATCTCGAATCCTCTTGAAATGTCTCTTAAATTCAATACCATCACCCTGAAACAAAGATCAAACTTGTCACGTATAAACGTTTCCCTATTGTTTTGATATATCTGACATTCCCTGTAAGAATTTCAAAACTCGTATCTTTATAATACTGGTTGCTGTAGTGCTCACAATGAGCCAACTTGAAGGGGTAGACAAAGAACTTAAAACTGGATTTTTTGTTACGTGTTGTTTCGCAGTGCTCCACCTCATCACGCAAATGAACAGACAGATTCTAGTTGCACAATAAAAATGACGCCTGATTGCAATTCCAATTCCTGCCTCGTCTAAATTCTGATACACTGTTTAACAAGGATCCTTTGTTCTCTTTCAGAATCGGCAGCTTCTCCTATTAACATATTCGGGTAGTTGTCCTACCCTCATTATGTGTATACCTGCCTGAGTACTTATATAAATAAAAAGGCAATAATGAAGCTTATAGAGAAACAAAAAGTAAGGTTGCTGGTGGTGGTGAGAATTCGTGATCGAGTACCCGCTTTGTCGACTTTACTATTGCACTATTTAGTGCTATGGTAAAGTCTTCGTTTCCGATGTGGGAGAGCCTGGGTTATGTATATATAATAAGTATAATGTCTTGTTAACTTTTTGAATTCTATATTTTTGCAAGGCTCTTGCTGTTGAATTTTATATTTATATATACAAGTTTAAAAAAACAGACCTAAAACCATTGTAAAGTACTATATATACAAATAAAAACAACAGGTTTCTCAAAGTCTGAGCTTTCCGAAAAATTGACATCGTTAAAATGATACGATTAAACTGATACATGTATATGTATCGTATCGTATCATGTACAATTATACGTAGCATATGACGACTTATAATATTGATCCTGAAAGTTTAATTCCTATTCTGGACAATACTAACGCCGACATAACAACGTGGGGTAATAAAACCCCAACAAAATACGATTGGAAATAAATCCAAATTATCAAATTTCTACGAATGAAGCAATTAATTCTGGAACGGTGGAGGGATGACCATCAAGTAACTACGGTACATTTAAACCGTCGACGTGCTACATATATTCATGTAATAATCAACCAGTCGCGGACCACTTACTACGCCGTGTTACGTAGCAGCCAAGTAATTGTACAACCAATCAACAGAAGCAAACATGAACTCTCCAACCACAACGACTTTTACTGTTAAAACATTAATTACTAAAATTATAGGCAATTTGCGGAAGCAATTTGATGATTGAGTTTTATTACATCATACCACTGTTAACTAGTAACCCCTATAAATATTTTTTGGCGAGATTACTTACCTTGCATAATCGAAAATCGACAAGAGCCAAACTTTGAGCTATTTCTACAAGATAAGCCCGAAACGTCAGCTGGTTTTTCCTCCGATCTAAAGCTGACACAGTAATCTGCAATGAAGGGCGAGAAGAAAAGAATCAACAAATATAAAATTACTGAGTGTTTCTTAAAATGGAGGATTTAAAAGTATCAACCTTGACAAGATATCAAAAAAGAGCATATTTTATTACTGGATCGACATAGATCACTTGGTAGAGCAGCACACCGCCATTGCGTGGGACCTGGGTTCAAATACCGATGGTGCACATATTCACTTTTCTTTAGTATCTCTTCTAATCGATTTCATATTTTCAAATGCCTTCTCAATAATGACTGTAATTGTCAATCAGACTAGGACAGATTAATGGGCCAAATGACTGTCCTGCCATGATCAAGCCACAGGGCGCTGAGAGGCCGATCTCCAATATGCGGAGGGCCGGATGTTAATGTCCATCGGTGGGCGATTGGGACCTGACATGGAGACTAGAGAAAAGTGAAAGGTGTTCTCACCGGGTCACCTTGGCTCTGTTGGTGGAGAATCACACTGTTATCGTGTAGTTCCCGGGTTCGAATGCTGGTGGTGACGCTATCAAACTTTTCAAGTATTTATTTAGATTAACAAAATAATTATGAGAATAAAGTTGTTCTTTCAAAATACCACGCATCTTCAATCAAGAGTAGATTCGGTACCCCTACCTCACATTCTCTTGCTGAAAGCTTGCCCTACGCCAGAATGAAAGGGTCGTAATATATTTCTCAATTTATCACTGTCCTGATAAGATAATAACCGTGGAAACTATTTCAGAACTGGTTTGAATACATTCTGGAAAATGGGAAGCGGGACAAAAGGGCACCATTCTGGTCGAAGAGGCACGTTTAGGTGAAACAGACGGTAGAAAAGAAGCATGGAAGAAGTAAAGTTGAGAGAGTACAGAGCGCTTACGATAAATCAAGACTTCATACTGCAATTTTGTCACCGAGACTAAGAAATGCAGCGAGAAATTGGCGAGGAGGTCATGCAACCGATATGATTAAAAACACATAGATGTTGAATAGCAGTATAAACGTGCACAAACACGAATACGAACACGCATTACCGTTATGATTTTTGCTGAATGGAGAAAAGATACTACAATAATCGACATATGCTTCCTCCTACTTTATCTAAATTAGTAAGTGTTTTCAAAATACGCTCTTTCGCTGTATAACTTTGTTCCTAATATTCACGTTTAGCCATCCCGGCATCCCTTAATGCCACTGTAAAATCCCATAACATATAAGGTAAGGCATCAGACATTTGTTAATAAGTCATATGAAGACACCATAAGTTATCATACCTGCTTCTGGGTATGAAATTTATGAGTGTACCCTAAATCATCTAGGCAGGCACATAATTTTTTCACAAAGTCTTCCACATCTCCCCTTGGTTTGAATCTTGTCATTCTCTTAGCCAAGATGTGAACAGGGTTCTGCAAATAATTAGGAAAATATATAACAAAACCATTATCCGTAATGCTTACTATGAACTAGGTGTCATAATGGAATAGGTTTGGTCATCTCAACGTATCACCGTTTTATTCTTAAGACATGCAAACTCATAATAGTAGTTAAAATCCTACTAAATAGAATATGATGTCACAAAAATATTCATTAGAATCTCTATATAGGTCATCTCTACATATACGTTTCAACTACTTTCGTGGGCTACAAAAGTTATCGCAACTTCTCAAACACTATCGGGAAAATGTTCCTAAATGTTATACCTATTTCCACATATAGCTTTTCTCTTCTTTAGCTCATCTTTATAACTTTTAGTTTAGTTTTAAAACTGTACTCGAACGGGCAGCTAAATCTGATCCATATACCATTGAAATACCTATATATATCTTCTGATTCTAACAACTCAATCCCATACACAATTCGCTTGTAGATTTCCTCTCCAATTTCGACTTTATTTTCGAGGCCACTAAATTTCGCCCAATTAACGGCATTACCAAGAGAGCACTAAGTGATGACATCCCTAAGACTCTTGATTCGAAGAAGCCCTATCACCCAACGCCAGAACACAGAATATCACGCTTCAGACTCATTTAAACTGCGAGTAACAACCCTTTAAGTCTGCAAAGGGTCTTAAAGATCACTGTCAATTTTGCACAGTTCATAAGATTATGAAGTGAGTTCAAACAACAAAATTGTTTCGAAGTTTGGAAGGGATCACGACGTTTTCCAAAGATACCGTTTTCAAATCCAGAACCAAACGCCTCTCTTATAGGTTGTAGTCATGAAGATGCTCGAGCATTATAAAATACTATACACATTTTTCAGTCACGTGATGGTGATGACTATATCTCTTCCTGCTCAAAATTGGTGCTATACGTTTGATATATATATATATATACATACATACTAAGAGCCCTTCCGTTTAGAATATAACGAACTGTCAGTTTTAGTAACAAAACACTCTGGATGTACTTCAGAGTATATTAAGCACTAACCTGTGAAGATGTCGGAGTTGACGGACACTGGCTTAGAATCATGTTATCCACATGAACTGGCTGCGAAAACCAAAGAGTATCCTTTCCCTCTACTATCTGATCTTCTGTTTCAAAGCTACCATAACCAGTATCATTACGCATTCTTGGTTCAGGTTGTGAGGATGATATTCTGGAACTAAAGAAGAAAAAGGACCCTCAAAAAAATTCTATCATTGCGCGTGGTTGTTATCATAACTCGGCCGGTTACTATTATAGCAGACAACAACATACATGGTAGTATTCCCGTCAAACGTGAAAAGTGCCTCATTAGATCGAAATTTATACAAATGACTTTACGACTGAGAAAAGCTCCCGTACTTTCAATGTCAACGTAAGCCGATCGCTGACCAAAATTCAACTGTCTGTCATGATCACAGCTTCTTGATACAGTAGACATTTTTTCAGGACTCTCCCTAGCTATTTGATTGAACATGGTGAAATAACGAGTTCAAGCGGCGGCAAAAGTATAAGAACAGTGCTTTCAGATCAGTTAGAGTGTTCTTTTACTTTGAAAAAGATGACTAATTTCCAATGGAAAACCTTAGATGCTGCAAAATTTACGTTGAAAACAATTGCTACATACAGGAACGATAATGACTTTTCTGCAGTATCGTTAGAGTTGATGCGTCTGCCTGGCATCAAGAAGCAACATATACCTACAGCCAAAAGGTTACATAAATCGATACTATCATCTCAATGGAACCCGATTTACTACAATTGCAAAACGTCTTCTTGGCGGTTCTTTGCTTATCGTAACTAAATTCACTTGCACCGATGACCATGGCTTCCATCAACATATAATTTTTTTATCAGAGGATACCAAAGAACTATAACAGTGCCACGGCAAAAAATACAACATTCTCCTGCCATTCACAAGGAGAGGACAGATTATAATTAATATTGTAAAGCTATTAAATGAATTTGTAAAAAATATGGCAGGCAAGTTTCTTTTTGGAAGGGTTTAAGTTTCGTACTCTCCTGTGGTGATTCAAGTTAAAAAATCCAAAGGTTACCTTAAATTACAGTTAAAATTGCTCTATAGCAATTGACTTTCGTTATGTAGTTTTATGCTGAGTCGACTGAAGGAGAATCACCGAAAGGTTTGGGAACCACTGCTCTAGTGGGTACTTGCCATATAGAGAAGACATCAACGTTCGTCGACTGCGTATTACAAACGTAATAAAAATTCATACATAAACAAAACGTGAGTCTACCAATCCAAAAGTAGTAGCTCGAAATCTGATCGTATCTCATACACAAAGATTGTATTGAGAAAGATGAAGTTTATTAGTGTCAAATAATATGTTCTGATATGGAGGATTTACAAGGGTCATGTCAATTCCCACATATGCTCTAGTATCAAATGCGTTTTCTCTAATCACGTCAACGATAGTCGGTAATGAAATCTCCAAAGTGGGCGCTTTTCTTTTAATTAAAACAGTGGCTGCATATAGGGTTTTAAATGTCCTGACGTAAACAACGTCGCAGGTGGAATTATCGGTAGCATCAAAACAACTACAAAATTGCCAACGGATTAGACCTTTAGTATCATTCATTGCAATGAAGTACACCAACGTGCTGGCATTCGCTGTTTAATAACACTCAACTCTCTTCACTTGCAGCTGCACTAACAGTGGGTACTGGTTAGTTTCACAGCATCAGTGAAGTAACTGTAATAAAAACTTCTTATAAAATGAGAACACTGAGTAATAGGAATTACGAAAAGCATGTACACTTCGCAAATACATCCTTGCTGCATTTACGGTCTATTTTGAACTTCTCAAGGGATCTTTGCCTTAAGTATAGGGTGATATTGATAAATCTATTTCTTATGTGTCACTAGACCCTTATGCAGTATGGTCAGCGGAAGGGGGGAGAGGGTTATCTGTCCACAAGATCAGCGCCCAGACCTTAAGGAGTCCATCACGTGTAAGCATTTCCAGAGTATGGTTGCTAGAAATTCTTTAGTCCATTCTCCGTGGACTACATCGCCTTTTTGAACCATGGGGGGCTCGTGTCAGGCCTCGTTCGAGACGGCTCTGTCTTTATGTTTCTAAATAGGTGTGACCATCATTTCAGAGTATGTAAACTTTACATAAAAAAGTCCGTAACATAATAAAAATATTTAACACATATTATCATTGCCGTTCGTGGAAATGGGATTTTATATTGGAATTAAGTTTGCAACACTGATCATTCTTATGTAAAGCAGGAATTCTCAATAGCAGATATTTCTTCGGAGCATTACTGTGATTGGACATAAGTGTGCCAGAATTCAGATAATATGACATGTGGTATGACATAATGTTTCTTTGTTGTCCACATAGCTATTAACTTATGAATTTAATAACATAGAATGAACGTAGCACACAAAGAGATAAAAGCACTCGGCTGAGCTGTTTCTTCGATATGCTAATAGGGGCTGGAAAGTGCTATGGCTACGTCCACGACTTTTGAAAGTGGTCTAAAATCAGTTCTTGGTTTAAGAAAAGCGCCGTTACAGAGCGGCAAGATAATGAGAAGTTTCGACAATGTATCAAGTTTCCCCTTCCTTTTAACATAAGAGTCATATGATCTTGACAGTGGGGGTCCGATTGTCAATGATTATCTTGTTAAAGTAAAGAAAGCTATGTTAATAATCGAGGAAAGAGTGGCCTCTATGTATTTAACCGCTGTAACACAAAATGTTGCGTACAAGTTTCTTGACGTTTCCCATGTTGTTGGGCAAACCATCTCAAATGAAACAGAATTTTAGAGGAAGTAAAGTATGAAACAGTTTCAACAGTTAAGAATACGACTCCTATCTAAGAATATTTTCAATTTGCTCAAAATAAAAGAAAGAGAGTTTATTATAAATACCTTGATCTGTTCAATATAGGTGTTGTGTCATTGTTTGACCGATGTCTCTTCAGGGGTTGTGAATCAGCTGGAGAAGATGTAGGTGATGGGAGCCCTCTTCGAATGGCTTGAAATAAAACATCGTAAATATAACACTACATAATCATGGTGAAATGAACTGTTGCTTTCACTGCATGAGTAACTAACAAAATCTTCCGTAACTTTACTGTAACTTGCCTGACGCTGCAGGGTTCTTGACTGTGATCTAATAATGAGGTCTGGATTAGTATTGACTTTCAGCTTTAATGCTACGACAACGTACGAAAACAAGTGACCTACTGTATTTTGATGTTTTGGGGGAAATACGAAATTGTGCTGATCTATTTAACTGTAATTTGCTCTTCCTTGTTGGCGATCTTCTAATGTAAGGTACCTCATTAGACCAAAAACATTTCCAGTTCCTAAAATTCGATATGAAGTGACTTCGTTACAAAAGACCAGCACTTGGTACAATTTTGAAAACTAGCAATCTTTAATAAATGTGCATTGAACGCTTAACAGCGTCTGATGACCATACTGCCCAACATGATATTCCTAATAATGTTTAGAAACATTTCTTTAAATATACTATGTTTCCCTTTAGTCAATGGTTGCGAGGCCAGCTCTACTGGACGTCGACACACAATCTTTTGAAGGTCATCATTTAGGGTAACACAGATTTTGAATGACTTCAGCAGCAGCAGAAGCAGCTGTAGTACACATGATAATTCAGTACTCTGGCCCCATTTTCCTTCCATCAGTAATCAATACATGACATATAAATTCCTATTTCGTTCAAGTCGACACTCGATTTCTCTCAAGTTGTTATCCAAGTCTCTCTATCTGGCTTATTCATTGCGCAGACGGTATTTGTCCAATCAAATCTCAACAAGTACTTCTATTTAGATAATGTTACCCCATGGATACGTGAATTTCTGTACAGCTCTCATGTTTTACTTAGGTTTAAAAGCCAAACAACTCAGACGAAGCAAGAAAAGAAACCACCTTACGGCTAGATATGTTACTCTCTGATACTTCGCAACTAATGTCAACCAAGAAATTTAACATATTAGAAACTCACTTTCTCAGTAGCTTCAGTTTGGCGTAATTAAAAATTCAAGGTATGGTTTCTAGGCTCAGCATTACACCTTTCCAAGATCCTGAAGCGGTGGCTTGGCTCAAAGCAATTCAGAAGCACATACGTGAAAATAAAATAATACTGATAACATACGTAATCTCGTCAAATAGCTGTCCACCTCCAATAGGCAACTAATTCTAGAGATTTAAGAATCGGGGCTGCCCATCATCCGCGAATAAGCCCCTTGACTCAAAGTCTCAGTTAAAAATGTCCTTATGCCCATAAGTCCTACGGCCGAATTCGAGGAATCACTGTGATACCGTGTTTCTTAACCTTTGTATTCTTGCGGACCGCTAAAAACTGAAGTAATCCTTTACGTACCGGTAGCATGAAAATAATAACTAGTAGATATGATTGCTACAAAACATTTTATTGATATTTCTACAGTTGCGTTGTTACGGCCCGAGAATTTCCGAAAAACAAATCTTCAAAGCTTGCAAAAGTTTTTAAATTCCGTTCAAAGTCAGTGTGACATATGCTGTTACTTCAATGACAAAAAAAGTACATCTACGTCTAACGGATTCGATTTTACGATGCAATGGTAGGTTAACCGTTCAGATAGAACTTCATTATACTTATGCATTGACAGAATGTGCTGAGCATGTTAGCATGTTTCAGCTTGTTTTTAATCTTGGCTTGCTATAAATATGCGCATTATTACTTGTTGTGCGAATCGATAAAACTTTTCTTCCGTAGCATCATGAAAATGATCACAGACCGCTACCGTTCAGAAGACTGTTATAAATGGCACATTACTACATCCTTCAATGACATCCAAATAAAGGTAGTAACAAATTAAAATTAGCTATTGATATCACATTAAAATCATGTTTACCATCTCTTGGACTTTTGCTTTTCATCCCGCTGTACGACCTGTTGATTAACCAATAATACGATTTAGAACAGTTCAGTTCAATCAACTAGCATTCTAGCCCTTCCGTCTTCTTTATGAAAAGGGTACTTAAAGACGGCGTGAACGGAATTGTACCAAGAACACAAAGAGCATGAAGTCAAACAATACGGGAGTAATTGGTTAGTTCAACCAAGCAATTTGTAAACTTAAAGAGGGAACAGGATTAGCCCTATTCAGCCTGGGTGTGGGGGGAACAGGCCCGCAACTCTCTAACTACCCTGATATCTCATGAATGATCATGTCCAATCTGTTTGTGACTTTCCGAGTGTGAGTGATGACGTCAGAACTACCCCTACGAAGAGTCGCCCACAAACAACAAAAAATGTCTACGATTAAAACACTGAGGAAAACCTGCTTTCTAGCACAAATCAGGTCTATTGCATGTAAAATATCTCTTTGCACTCAATTACACGTTGATTGTCTAAAAACCCTAAAAATTAAGCTTACTTTACGTATTGCTGGAAATCCTTAGTCTACCAATGGACTTATGAACCAGGTTTACATACTTATCACCTTCCGGTTCTTATGTGACATCACAACCTCCTATTCAAATATAATCTTATTTTTCTGGAGGTAAAAGATAAATCAACAAATCTGCCGAAAGTAAAAATTAAATAACAAATACTGCCAGAGTTACTTGCATCGAAATAGAAGCGGGCTTACTAGGCCCCCTCCAAGTTCTGAAAACCTCTAAATAACCCAGTCTGCAGCCTTTTGTAATAGCATAGGGTCTATGACTCAACGCTCTTGTATCCGTCAGGGATAAAAATTCTCAATAATTACATATCTACAGTAAATGAGTAGCAACTAAGAGGCGTTGAGGGTGTGGTGCATGGTAGAGTACATTAGCCAGGAGTAGTAATTTTTTAGCAAATCATCGTAACAGAACAGCAAGAAATTTATTGTAATGATAGCTGAATCCTTAACTAGCCCGGATCACCTTCGCCGGTAGCCTCAAACTCCAAAGTAACGACTCAAACTAATCCAAGTAACATCATTAAAAGGTATATTAGTGCCTTTTATAAGCGAAAGGAGCGAGTGTCGGAAGATTTGAAACGTACGCTGCCTGGATAACCATACGACTCGTGCAACCGAATACATATTGTCAAGTTTTTCGAACAGAGTACGATACCTGAGATACCATTTATCTTTTTTAATGTCAGGTATGGTAAGCCTCCGCTTTGGATTGGGCTGAAGAATCTTTTTAAGAAACGCTATAAAATATAAAGATAAAATGTCAACTATAACCACATGAATTGTTTCACTCAGCGCTCAACACATTTGGCTGGAATAAAATAAGTCGCAATGTTTTACCCAAGGGTAGGCTTACACATTCAGAAGACAACACGAGGATCATACAAAGACTTAACCATATCAAGTCGAAACAATTGTTACGATGTCTGATAGCAAACTTCGACGGGTGTCTAAGTTTTCATTAGAACGCATGTTCCTGAAAAATCGATCGTTCTTACATAGAATACTCTATTTTCAAGACGATTTATTTAAGAATTAGTGGTGAGCGGGAGCAATGGCACTTTCTGAACTTTTAGAAATTGGTCAAGTGTAAAACATCATAGGGGTCCAGCATCTTACAAATCACTTTCCGTCGTGGCAGCACATTATGAAGTTGAAGACTTGGTAAAGAAAATTTCACTTCCTCTATTTTCAATACGATTTATTTAACACTTGGAGGTGTGCAGAGGTGGAAATTTCTACAGAAGTTTGTATATGCAGTACACATTTTACGTATGTATAGTCTTATTTGCACAAGATTTCCATTGGTAAATCTTTAATCATGTGTTGAACTGCATATTAGGCAAACATGATATTGCCAAGACCATCTTTAAGCCATGCGAGAGCCGCAGAGCTTGTCGATGCCATCAAAAGGGGTCAAACTAGTGCTCTTGAGATTCTTCAGTTGGCAACGAGCACAACATGAACTACACCATTGTTCTCACTTCCATGGCCTTCATTGTCAGTTCTTATTAAGGCACAAAAGACAACTCTATTTGGTCGGATAAATGTGGAGGAAGTACCATCATATTGCACTGGGCATACCAACAAGAACATTTAAAAAGTTGTCCTTAAAATAATTCTGCTTCTCGATATATATTTTACAAAATAACTGAAAGATCCAACATTTACAAGAATGTGGATCTTTTGATCAGCAAACATTAGAAAACTAGCTACAATCATAAAAATGTGAAAATTTGAACATTTTACAGATGCCATTGCAGAAAAAAAATTGGAAGAACCGGATAGATATAAAAAGCGTCGATGCTATGACAAGCTGGAGTATTACAATAGAGAGAAATCGTTGGAGAAATCATACCCAATGACTTTGTTTCTATCTTCGTCCATGGTGTACCGTAACATTTGGCGTTTGCCCAGTCAACGAATTCTTTACATTTCTCTGACGGCTCGTCCCAGGGAAGCTCTGGAAACCGCAATTCAATTTTGTTAAAGTTAAGAATTAAAAAACTAGTGAAGGAACGGCAATAATTAATCTTCAATCTTTGCCCCAATCCCATATTTATTATTAACAGGCCGTGTTCATAAGGGTAGCTTAAGCTCACCCAAAAAGTACAAATAATGGAAGGAAAAGACAACACTTACATAACGTTCCCGCTTCCAGATACAACGACAGAATCTCCACATCTAATATTAGCGACAACTTAATTCTAAAACGTGACTTCTATGAATGCTATGATTTACTTGATGACTATTTGAAACTCGAACGAAACAAGGTGGGAAACAACGTCCCTCACAACTATCTGGGCGTAACTATCGTGTAATTGGAAACCATGTATGAATAGAAAGGAGAACAAAAAAAATCTCAAAACGAGGACGCCATGAAGTAACACATGTTGATTGTGCGATCATCTCCGTGATGTCGTAATCGTAAGGGTCAATTAACTTTAAGCCTTCGATTCGTTGCTAAGCGTATAGAAGGCCAAAATTGGTTGAACAGTAAGAGGCTTCAACTTGGTCACAACCAGATTTAAGCAATTTCTTCTTCCAAATTCAAAGTGCGAAGCTGAAGAGGACAAAATAGCGTTTATGATTTCCCTTCAAATACGAAAGGAAAGTATAGAATCGAAGGAGAACAGAAAAATATCTGTCGGATGTGTTAAGTGACAAGGAATACATACAGAGATATAGACTTCACAAGATAGAGCTTAGGTTTATAGGCGATCTAGTACAAACATGCAAATGGAAGGAGAATTTTATAGGTTAGTCTATCAAATACAGAAACTTATGCGGCTCCAAGAAAAATTGTACACTCTAGTATATTTTAATTGGTATTGGAAATGTGTTTCTCAGCCTGATATAAATTAGCTGTCTATTTGGAGAGCAACAAAGACCCTTTGCTAAGCATTTGAGCACTTACGTGGATTTTCTGAACACGGAGAGAAGGAAGAATTTGTTTGCTACGAACGATTGCCGAAAGCGTTGCAATAGTCAGTTGCGCTAATTGTCGTATATAACTTGTTAGGCACTCTTATTTCTTTAAACTGTGTTTTCCTATATATGTGAAACATTGTCATATTTAGATTATTCCTGCTTGAGAATATTTTCATGCGACGGAATTGATATGTCTGGGAAAACACGGCAGTAAAATGTGACAGTAGAGAGATCAATTGAGCCAGAATCAAAGACGATGACTCAGTTATAGATTTTGGAAAAGATAAGCAGCTTGCCAGCTTTCTTGAAGAGACCTGTAACTTTGCATTATCTAAAGACTCATTATTATATAGATTGGAGATTGCGCTTATGAGCTTCAACACCTCTGATTTATACAACAGTTGAACCGTTTAACTGAGAACACAGTTTCTCTTCTCACGATCAAACATTATCGACGGCTTTCTTCAGGATATTTTACTTAGTTGTGTCTCACTGCATTTGTTTGTTTCTGGAAATCTGATCTAGTGCCAAAAGTAAAAACATCCCTAATCTTGCGTGAGCACTGTTTTTGTGAACAAAGACGTGTATTCTAGAATGCATTCTAGGATTGTGATATGGTACGAAACGTAACCCACCCTTATGGATAGTGGTTAGGCCAAGGACGACCTAAGGCTCAAGTCGATATATTAAGCCCAGAATAAGAGAACGCTTAAAGTAATCTAGGCTACCCTTAAAAATACAGGTCAGTGTGATTGACATATGACTACATAAGAAGTTACTTTTTGGAGTACACTAAGGAATGACACGAATAAAAACGTCATAATAATATATGTGATATTATAGACATAACATTCTTCACATAATACCAGTTTTACTGATATAAAGTCAGGAAAATTCAGGAATGAATGAAGGAATGAGGTTTAAATAAGGTATAAAGTTTACGTTACCAAGGGTATGATAAAACGAACCGATATGATAATGTTAAAAATTTGTAATAATACAATAGTATAAATGTTACATGGACAAGAAAAGAGTACATCAGGACAATCGACTGTCATTGAGGGTAACGCAAATATTTGACAGTCGCTAAGGACTTAAAAATTCATTGTAGTGGTGTTCGACAGATTTGCGAATCTCCAAAGTTTACATCGTGCTGCTGATGACATATATTAAACTCAAGGACTTACATGTTACTTTATCAACCAAACGCATTCTGCGAAGTGGTAAATCCCGATGCAGGGATTGTTGTAATGCATTTAATTTCATTCTACATGAACATTTTAGTACTGTGTTTGTGGTACGCGTTTTGGTAAATAAATGCATGAATCGATCAATGCTTGAATTCAATATGGACACCTTTTAATGAACCTAAAGAAGCTGTATTAAAGACAGTGTTGTCAAAGACAGTCTTTCTGATGTTGTCACTTTCTTTACTTGTCAATGTCCTAATCATAACACTCGAAACAAGAGGTCATTTACTTTAAGAAATGGTTCAAATTAGGTTATAAATGTACCTCCTGCTAGCATTGCTGTAAGTACTATTCCACATGACCAAATGTCAGCTGGTTCTGCATGATGCTCCTTCTTGAGTAAAACCTGGAAATTGACCATTGAAAGGGCTTCAGATTATGGATATATCAACTTACACTGTGACATTATACACACAACGATATCATACAAATATCATCGCATGAAGACACATTCAATCTCAAAACTGAACCCAGGTCTCTCAGTCATGATTATGTGATCTGAAATCATTATGGATGTAAAACAATGCCGGGTAATTTTATTGGGGGTTTATCGTAACATGAATCGTAAATTTGTAAAAGCTACATGAAGCGTAGTGCAGAGTACTAAAAGGAAAGCATTCAGTATGTATGGTATACCTACAAGGAGCCAACTTCTTAGACAATTCAACACTATTTATAAAGTAGTCACATGACATGATGAGTAAGTACGGAGACTAGTCACCAGGTTACTAGACTATGATTAAAAAGATACTTCTGTCACCGTCATTCCAGCCAAATGTATGCATTTTCAGGATAACAGGAATTTGTCAAGTACCTGATGTTGCTGTCATTACTATTGTTTTACTCCATTTAGTGCATCATTAATGCCTTCCTAGCATATTGCTTTAAGAGGATATACAGTGGTACAGTGCCTTCCTCACTGGGGCTATGCCATTAACGAAGCAAGGAATACCTAAAGTAACTAAAGGTACATTACATACACAACAATCTTGTGCCACAACAGTAGAAGAAGAGGATAGCCTGAAAGGTAACAGCCTGCTGTTACCAATTGTCAGCTACACTGAAAACTAGAAATGGGCTATTAGTGCCAAATGAATAAGCAAAAGGATAGACTAAATAGCAGTGGCGCACTTAATGCTGTTATAAACCTGACGAAAGCTTTTAAAATCTATGCAGGAAAAAAGGATAAATTTAGTTTATACATATTATAGCACATAAAATTGTCCTAAAACAGAGATTTCAATGTGTGTGTGTGGGGGGGGGAATCATAAGTTTAGCAAGTTTTGAAAGTTGATGCGCTGCATGCATGGGTGGGGGTAAAACAATTTAGAACTCAAAAGCTTCTGAAAGCTTCTACCACTCGGCCTCATTTTTAAGTATAGGAACGAAGCGAGGGTACTTCTTAAATCATCCGATAATTGAAGTATACAAGAGAAAAAGAAACTACATACATATGATATACGTGCAACATAGTGGAAAAACCCTAGTTGAAGGGGCAGTTTCCTTTGGGATTTTGGTTTTTCAGCATTTATACGGTAAACAAGTGGATAAAAGTCGTGGCATTTCGTATAGTCGATATTCTCGCAGGAATTGAAGTAAGAAACCCTTGAAGCCCGTCATGGTCATCTATTGGACTACATAACATATCGATATGAGCCAGTCAAGGCAAGTCAAGTCATTCCCGTAGTCCTGGAACCGTTGGGGCACTTTGATGAGTTTACCACCTTCTTCCATCTGTCTCGA
>JAAAKL020004142.1:0-12375 GCA_010016065.2 Carybdea cf. marsupialis auct. non (Linnaeus, 1758) | reverse complement strand
GAAATGCTGTATTTCTCTTTTCTCTTTGTACGCTATGCAGTAATGATCATCAGTGATGTCATCAATGCTGTTCTCGTTTTCTACATTATGCAGAGTTTGGAAAGCCGAAGAATGCTATGGAGCATGAAGGAAATGCTGTATTTCTCTTTTCTCTTTGTACGCTATGCAGTAATGATCATCAGTGATGTCATCAATGCTGTTCTCGTGTTTTGCTTTATGCAGAGTTTGGGAAGGCGAAGAATAGCCTACCATGGAGTCCAAATTTGATACAGTTTATATAAGTGATTTTTCTGGTTTCATGATGAAGCAGGGGAGGGGATTATGACGGAGGATTAAGGGTTTTTTATTCACTTCTTTTTAAATGGTATGTACTAATGATTGGTAGGAATCTTATTGAAGCTTTTCTCTGTTTCCTATTTTGGTTGATCAGGGTCAAGAAGGATAATTGATGGCATGAAAGCTGAAGATAATACAAAGTTATTCTGATTTGTGTACGCCGTGTAATATTGATCGTTTGGGATGCCTCTATGCCTTTCCTTATATCTGGTTTGAGCCCCAACGTAATACATTTTTCTTTATTATTTTTCTATGCTATGTAATGTGGATTGCTAGGATTAAAATAGATGCTTTTTTCTGTTTGTAGTTTGATCAGGGTAAGGTAAGACAACTGATGTTGTAAACCCTCAAGGTAATACGTTTTTCATTTGACTTTAGTATGCTATGTAGTGAGGTGGTAGATAGTAGTGGGCAGCTTGACAAGGATGTCAATAATGACTTTCTCTGTTTCTGGTTTGAACAGGATAAGATAAGAAAGAAGGATAGTTTGGCCCACCAAGGTAACACATTTTCTCTTTTTACTGTTCTATGCCTTGGTGTTGTGAAAATTTTAATAATTTTCCATTAATTTTTAAGCATTGTCATGAAATTGAAAAATGGCTTACATAACGTTTACAACCTGTACTTTTGTTTAGATAATTTTTATTACTTACTTTCGCTAAATTAACACAAAACCAATTTTTCTGTTGTCGGGATACTTTTCTGCGTTCTTCCGACATCAGTTACTTGTTTACAAATGTTCCCTGAGACGATAAAATTCAGATATGTGCCAAAGCATTGTATCGAGGTGACTTCATGCGTGCACAGTTCCCTGAGGAGGTGCTAATTAAAAGAATGGAGCTGCGACATGTGGTGTCGACTTGTCGAATTTAAAGAGGCAAAAAAGTGTTTTGATGAGCTGGATGGCAGTCCTTCCATGGTCAAGTCACATGGCGCAGAGAGGGTGAACTCCAATATTGCGAAAAGCTGCATGTCGAGTATTGGGAACTAAAAAAATGGCGGCTAGAAAAATAGCTCGGGGCTCATCTAGCTCAATTTATAGAGCGCATACCGCGAATGCACAGGTCACTGGTTCGAATCCCGTTGGTGACATACTTTCTATTTCTCTGATATCAATTCAAACTCATTATTTCAACTTCACTCTTCTCAAAAACACTTTGCACCTTTTAATGGGCTGTGGGCAGCAAAATGGACGGATTATGATTCGGAATTTGCATTGAGTAGGCACTTCCGAGTGCACATATAGACAATGATTTACCGGAATTGTGAGATCCAGTGAAGTATACGTAGAATGCAGTAAATATGTAATAGAATAATAGGGAAAGGTAAAGAAAATAGTATACCTTTTATTCATATGATGATCATCAGAAAGAGCTCACATTTTCGTTTTGACTAATACAATTTTGAAGGGTTTAACAACCCACACACCCTGCAAGGAGATTCCTCAGATCCTCCTTTCGTGGGTGTACTCCTTCAGACATTTTTGTGCATACCACTGATAATTTAGAGGAATATCTTGAAATAAAGGCCATTATGAAAATGAAAATGATGCCAGTTATTGGCAGAGCTAACTTTGGAGATCGTAATGTGATGAGGTCGGAGGGTGTGAGAGCAAAGCTATATTGTTAGGAGAATTGCAATAAAAAAGGGTCGAGAACCTGTCAGTCATAAATGATTGAGGATGAGTAACAAAATAAGTTACTGAGAACTATCAACGCGTCTCTTGCTCTTAATAAGTTGAGAAATAGCAACAATTTGTCACATTTGTACCATCAATAGTTACTTCCTATGAATTGGCAAACCCTTCTCCTCTCACGTCGTTACTTATGTTAAATAAGACTTAGAAATGGCATTACTTATTAGGATTTCAAAAGAGAAGAAAATGGTTTAGTATCCTTTCCGTTAGATTACATTTTGAATAATTCAAGTTGTTTTATCCTATAAAAGTTGCAGTCAACCTATGCTCAAGTTTATGCAATCTATTCAAGAGAGGATGTCAATTTCACACATCTTTCGTTCAGGTTACAGAGTTCCTTTACTTAGATATAATTTTCACTTGTATGACCTCTTTCCCCTTTTTAATGCTGTCTACAGTATTGTGGCGAAACATAAAGGCGCCATAAGATCAGAACATTGGAGCAACTGGGGGGTTACCTCCTATAAATAAACAAACTAGCTACCCTGGAAGGTCAGCCACCTTCAACCATCCGCTGTCTTCCCTTCCCCCTCTATTTTCTTGCTAGCTTCTCATGGTAGCATGTTACATGTAGCCTCCTTCATTGTCAATTTTTTATGATCTCTGTTTGCATCGAAAGTTTGTAATCTGAGCAAGTCTCTACCATGTGACCCAAAGCATGCAACCATTTGGTAATGCGATGTCTGTACAAACATCATTATCAGATATTGGTCTTGTATTGAATACTGAAATCCCTTGAAACTCCTGTTTATTCGCTGTTCCTAATGTTCAAAGTATTTGGCACACAGTTACTACCCTTTATTTATCAGTTAACTCGGTCGTTAATACCAACTTCAACTGTTCAGGCAGCCCATGGATAATACTCTCCCTGTCAAATAACTAGGTTTACTTCTTATTCTCAGCTATGTTTTGTGCTTTTCGATAATGCCATAGCCCGTAATTTGAATTCAGTATGCTCTGCAAACAGATATCATGATGCCAAAGTAATTAGAAGGAAGATTCATTATAATCGTTCGAAATGTAAACATCACGTGAATAACCATGCTGGCAAGGGCCATAATTTTCTATCTACGTTTGGGTATTGAGACGTTTTGTTTGAGTTATTTGAACCGTCAGCGTTCATTCAAGTATTGCATTGAATCGAGGTTAACATAAAAACGCACTAGAAATACTGGAGCTTTGTCAATTTGACTTAATATCATTGCTGTAGTTTTTTTTGTTCTCTCCTCGTTGCTGTTCAGGCACATTTTCGTGTGTACAAGGCCATTTTTAATTGAATGCTCGGTATAGTGGCATTTGATTAGAAAATGATTTAATAAAAATAATTTTAATTTTCAGACATGATATTTAATATCAAATAAAAACATTTCGCATGTCAGACCTCAACTATTAAGCGGCAAGACAACACAGAATTGTCCTGTCATTCCCAACTTAATACTACTTTAATCTCACCCACGTCATTTTCAAGATTTAACTATAACGGGAGAAAACTACACTCTCTTGTTTACGTTTGATACAAAATGTTACAGATTGGAGAAAATTGTGTTTCTGTGGAAGTTAATGTAGAAAGTCATTTTCTTCTTCTCTCGTATCCTTCCAAAATTTGTGATTTTAAAATTGTTTTTTTCTTGATGATGCTTTTTAAAAAGACATTTATCTGCTTTAACCCTTAACTTATGGTTAAAGTTCCTCAGTTTGGAAATGAGAATTCTCCGTTGAATTTATTGCCAGGGACTTACAGGCAGTGCTGTTTATAACGGGGATAGAGGGGTTACCATCTCAGAGTTCTGGACCTTGCGAGGAGCCGGTAACAGTTCAAATTACAGGAGTCTTTAACGGTTATGGTTTGGAGAATGTTTTTCAGTCAAGTTTCTCAGGTCCCTTCACTATTTCCACCATGAGAGCATCGTGTTTCTCGATGGCCACAACTTTAGGGTATTTAAAGTTAGCATTTTATTAACGTTTTGATTCTATACGCAAGAGTATTTGTCAAAACTATCAAATTTTTTAGATTTTTGTGCCGAACCCCCCTTTTAAAGTGCTGTCAATAGAATAAAACTATCTAGTAGAACTGACAAGTAGCATCTAGTTCACCAGAACGATTTCTACTTTTGTTACTACAGTGAACAACCACAGTCAAGAAAGTGAAACTTGAAACCAGAGCCTTATTCTCAAACATTCAGGGTACTTTTCCAGATACCCCCCCCCCTTTTAGGTCTATGAATTCTTCCAAGGAGTGTTTGTTGGGGTAGTTGTTCAAACGAAAAGATTGCATTTGTTTTGACTTACAATAATGCATCCACTGTTTTATCTTTCTTATGTTTTTTGGACTCAGTTTAAACCTTGTTCACAAGAGAGAATCCTCTCTTAACTGCGAAATTCTTGCAAGTAGGGAACAGAGCGGACTGCAAAATCTTTAATAGTTCGAGTATAGACTGGATTTTTTTGCATTTGGCTAAAAACGGCTAGCCAACGTTCAGATTCACCCTTCAGCTCAGAGAAATCCTTCTGTTTGGATTACACCCTTTCATACGTCAAACTTGGGCTTCCTTGTCAGGATAAAGCCAGAACAAGTAGTGTCCTGATACGATGTCATAAAAACCAGGACAGTCATTCAATATCCAGGACCTTCTTGGTATAATCAGGACATACTGTGAACTTACACTAGACTCACTAGAGTATCCGCAATTGATTGGCCGGGTGGAAATCTTAATCTGATATGAATATAAAAAACCAGCAAAGAGAGCGTAGAAAGACTGTAGTGGAAAAGTATTAATCTAAATTTGACGAACAAACATAATTGTTTTTCTGAGCTTTCGATGTGTCTCTGTATAACTGTGTTCCAGAGCTTATCTGCTGGTTAACATAAAGTTTGTTTATTGTCCCACTTGTCGCATCTCCATCGTCCTCCCGGTCAAAACTTCAACACCCACTGTGCTCTGATCAGGTGTCGTTAACCGGTTTCATTGTCACAGCTGTAGTGCAGTGTATCTGGGTCAGACGATCCGCAAGTTCCATAGGCGCCTATCGGACTTCTTGGTTGTTTTTGCTTTAACTGGGAAAAAGCGTTCTAGCCCTCCCTTTTCTAGTATTCATTTGCATTGTAATGACTGTTGTTACTCAAAGAAAGTCTTTTTGTGTCGAAACTCAAACCTTTTCTAAACTTATCCCAGAGCTCTATCCCTCTATCTCTCTTTTAACACTTGCTGTTCTCCCTTTGGGACCATTGCGTTTTTCTATACTGTGAAATTGTATTGCTTTTTTGCTTAAAGTTTGCTATGTTATGTTGTTTTGTTATTCTTTGACAATGTGAGATACATCGAAAGTTTCAGAAAAAAATATGTGTGTTAGTCGAATTTGGATTTATTCCTTGCCACTATGGTCTTCCTGCGCTCTCTTTGTTGGGTTTTTATATATAATCGAGTAATCCATTATGGAGAGGCGACGAGAGAGCTTATCATTTAGGGGAAACATGGAAGAAAAATGGATGAAAGCAAAAAAGGAGAGAATTGATGAAAGAAAATTCATCTGTCAGATCAGAAATATAAACAGTATTGGACAATGTAGTGAATAGTGCCACCATAAAATGCAGTACAGAACAGGCTCGCGTTTCTAGGCCTCTTTTTGACGAAATAGAGGTGACTGAGAATTGAAAGCTACAGGAAGAGATGATCTGGCTTTTATTTTATTCCCCTTGACTAAACTGATGATAAAATCCAGCAGTGATAGACTCTTTTAATCGCATACCCTATACTGCACTTCAGATTACAACTGCTTTAATATCTTACGTGAGAAGTTATCCTACGATTCAAGGTATCACAAAGAAACATCTGTAGGTTTTCAGCAATGTTTATCAACTTCTGGCTAAGTTTGTAATCTACTACAACCAAAATTGATTTTAAATACCGATGGAAGAGGGAAAAGTGATTTTCGTCTGCTTGAGGTTCGTGTAGAACTGCTTTTTCTTCGACATCACCATGGAGGCAGAATAGTGGGTAATTCTCCGCCATGTAAGAAAATCATAAATTGTGATAGCATTCAAACTATTGGATAATTTCGGCATCTTTAAATTGGTAAAACTTCTGTTCTAATAAGACATTGACCTGTTGTCATGAGAACATATTGGCGAAGGCAGCTTGGACGTGACCTTTCAATTGGCATTTTAAGGAAACGGCTATTCATAAGCTTAGCCAAAACCGAATAAAGTTCTGGCCAAGTGTTGAACTTTTAATGAGCTAATAAGCTATTTAGTTTACATACAGTATAAACATTAACCTAAAAAGCGTGGGAGATGTGAGAGAACTGTAAACCATATGTCTTATGCTCCTGCAAAGTCACTTGAGCTAGTGATGGCACTTTTCTCTATCTGAATGCTATTGCAATCAATCCAGTGTTTTCTGCCATCAGTACCCTATGTTTGCTCAAACAATATTTCAACCAAGACCCTAGCAAGCAGTCTGTGTATCCACTATCAACTTGTAGCATGAGATATAGACTGACATCAAGATCCATGCCTTAATTAACATCCGTTTGATAGATTCTCGCAACGTTCCATATTTCCAATATACAGTTCAATCCCGGTATTAGGGAGGGTATCTTGTTTTCTGCCTCATTACAACCTTTTGGTCGGTAATTGATTTTTACAAATTTGTTGCATTTCATTTTTGTTTTCATTATACACCGTCTTCAGATTTCACTTAAGCTTTACCATGACCTGCCGGCAGAACTCACTCGACTTGAGGCCACCCTTTAATATCACGTTCTTCCAAACAGTTATGAAACAAATTATTTGCTTACTGAGTTCCAGATTTTCAAGCATCCTCTCAAACTGTACGTAAAGGAGGCTCATCTGAATAGTATCCGACACCACACCTGAGAGGTACATATATTTTCTTCGGAACTCCAGATTTGATGTGGGATTGAGTGGAAAAGTTACTTGCATGAGCATTTGCAACTCTCATCGCAATGGTTACTCAACGAGCATGAAATCACTGTATCAACGAAAAATCACCAGAAATAATTCTAACAGGTAATAGTAGATTTGCAGTTACGTAGTTGATACCCATGCTTTCTGAACGAGGGTAATACTCCTCACTTCTGGATTTTCCCTGTTGCTCCAGAAACATTTTAATCCGTAGATGACATAATTTCCTGAACACGCGGAAACCGTTAGAAAACGGAAAGGTTTTCGGTAAAGAAAATTCGTTTTGTCTTTCACGTGATAATGAGATGCTTGACTGAATATTTATTGATGGTGAAAGCAAATTTCTACAGCAGATGAAAGATCGTTGTGTTAAAATGCCTGACTGTAACACATCGATTTTCCCCCTCCACTTTATGTACAATGGCTGCAAGTCAATCCTCCAACTCTTCATCTCAACTGACTCCCAAATTTGAGCCCCTTAGATTTGAACAAATCATGTATATCAGATTTGGGCAATAGTAACCATAAGGAGTGTGAAAACTGCTTAGTCTCTCTTTCTTGGGTCTGTAGGGAAATGTATTGAAATTCGGCGTTATTGTGAATAGCATGGATGACATTTTTTTTATCATAAATAAATGCAAATTTACGCCTCTCAAAATTTCAGTGTACAATCATTCATGTTCACTTAGTTATAGGAACTAACCAGTGAAGATTTCTACCCAACTACATCATTCTTCATTGATTCTTAGACTTAAACATGGTGAACAAAATTGGCTGATCGCAAGATCCTTCATCAAGAGCAATTCAAATGCTTGATATCAACGTAGAGCTTAATGGCGATAATAGAAAAATCTCTACTAGCAAACACAACGGTACAATTCTTCAAAATATCCCAAAGATTTCACCCACGCAGAGATTTCTGACGAATTGAATGATAGATTATGCAAGAGGGTGACTTGATCCCTTCCCCTTGACGACGAAGCCTTCGGATTTTATCATTGTAGAAAATGTGATTTCAGGTGATCAGACATAACATGAAGCAGACGATAGTAAGATTATTTTTAGCTCAAGGATTGGTTTATCGTTTCTGCAGATTATTTCGCCTGTATATCTCCACAAGTTTAAGAAATACGAGCCAACAGAAATAAAAAAATATACACTGTGTTTAAAGTGAACTTGGAAATGGATTATCAGCTAGTCAATGACAAGTCGTCGAACCATTAAAATACTTCCTGCAACTTCCTGTAGATTGATGATCATGAGGTAAAAATTGTGATGCCTAAACGGAGGCTTCTTACAGATGACACTGTTTATGACATTCTAAATTTGACATCTTTCTCCCAAGTAAATGGGCAGCCAGATAATCGTTAAGTTGATCCACGCTCCTTCCTGACACGTAGATACTCCCATTGACTCTTGTTGCTATCACAGAAGACAGTTGCGGCAATTCCGTAGGAAAACGTTGAACTCATATCGTCACCGAGTAAGCCTTTTGTATCAAGCCAGTTTTAAATGCAAGGATACGTCTCTTGAAGATTGTCATATGCAAGTAAATGGTGGGTATTTACACAATTCAGCTCTTAATGATAATTATCCTAGTTCAAGCATTTAATCCAGTCACTTGTAGCATTACGTAACAATAGCTAGTTAAAAAATGAAATGATGAGTATGACACGTTTCACAATAGTTTTAGTTTGATTATATGATACTCATAGAAGTTCAGCAAAGCAGGCTCATGGATCACCGAGGTACAGTAGACTCTCGGTAACCCACGTCCACCAAGGGCCATGACCCGCCTAGACGGAGTAAGTGCATGGGTAGCTTTTCCTGAAAGTGAAATCAAACGGACAACTTCGAGTATACGTGGATGGTCGATGATAGAGAAGCAAAACAATAATTGGTCGATGTTTAATTTCCTTTAAAAAATTCCATATTTAAATAACGAAACCTTAAAAACATATATAACAATTATTTGTTAAACAAACCTTTATATATAGGGATAACGGTAAAGAGTTCAAGATCAATTACAAGCTGGATCGCAACTCTTTTGGGGTCATCTATCGTATCCGATGTGAGGAATGCAATAGGATGTACGTTGGCGGAACCGCATCAGTATGGCACTATAGATGGAGCAACAATAAAGATAACCTGCGAAATAAAGATAACCAGCGAAAGGGAAAAGAGACTCTCCTTGATTCCAACGGGACTTGCATAAGCATAAGTGTGACGTCACGATTTTGAAAATGTTTGTATTTTGGAAAAAAGACTCAATTTTCATGGTGCCCTACTTGGAAGAACGTCAATGGCCATAAAGGAGAGTGTTGCCCTTTCCCAGAACCGAGATGTCAACCTTGAAAGTTTTAAATCTCTCTAACAAAATCTTATTATTTGATGCTGGTTCTTAAAGTAAGGATCCAATGAATATCAATAGAGTTTTGAGCAGATATTTTTAAAATTCAAACGCCTCAAGTTAAAGCACTATATACACTACATGTCTAGTATTTGGGGGAAAAGCCACTTCCAGGGTTGCCTTTAGATATCTGGAGTCAAATCTTTCTATTTCCAAATCTTTTGATTTTAGACGTCATCACTTTTCCTCCGCATAGGACAGTCTGTCTGAAGCAGGACACCTAGGGAATACTTGTGAACTAAGGAGATCAAGGAGATCCCAAAAGTAGGGAAAGGTATTAGATGGAAATGCACAATACGACGGTCGCTCATAGTCTTAACTTTGAGACAATCGCATGACGAAGTAGGTCTCTTCTTTTATATAGTCTAAGCTCTGTATCGACGTATGTGCTTATCATGGGAATGCCCACGGGCAAGGTCGCCTCTCGTTTCTAACTATTTTTCTCCTTTTCTTACAAACTTATACTTAGTATTATATTAACACGATTATTACATACTTAGCAAGGGAAGTTTTATAGGTTACTTCTAGTTAGTATTACGTCCTTTTAGATTTTCTCGCTGGGCGTGTAGGCAAAGTCATTTTTATTTCTATCTTGGCATTTTACAAAAAGAATGCCACCACATTCCAGTATGAGAAAGGCTGGAATTCTGGAATTTATGTTAATGTATTAATGTTAGGGAAAACCATAAAGATAAGAATGTGATCAGGAAAATTGCGAAACGCTATCAGAAGTCTGCCTTTTTGGTTTATATATTCTACTTAGCAGTGTGTTTCATGTTCAGCCTCTTCTGTATGAGTAATGTGTATACTTTGTGATTCATGGGTTAAGTTAAGTTAACCCGCTGGTTAATGGCTTTCCCACTGCCTATTTTCTTCGGCCCAGTACAGTTACTTATGAGAATGAAATGTTTCGCGGCTGAACAAGAAACGCTTTTAGTAAATACGATGGAGAATCACAGCTTCTCATTATCACTTCTGGATTTAGTTGTAAATACTAATATTACTCCATCTTACATTTCTGCTCTAATCTTTCGAGCCTTGAGGTTACATTTTCAGTTCTTTAAAGTTTCATATTGACTTGGAGAATATATTTAGACTTGACAGAAGATGTGGTTTAAAATAACAATTCGATTCTCCGACGGATATTGTATATTTACAGATACTTTCATCGACACTATCTACCAAAGTCTCTCTCTGTTGAGTAAACGGCCCTTTCCCCTGTCATTAAAGAACGTTTAAATATACTTTAGATGCTTAGTGAAGGTCTGATATTCAACACATAGACTTTTGTAACTAGTTAGTAGTTACACTGAAGCAACTGATCTTTGATTTATGATGTTTCACATATTAGAGGCTGTTTGAGTCCATCAACGAGCAGTTAATCGATTTCAAAGGTATAAAACGTGACTGTTTTCAACCAAAGCTACACAAAAGTGTCATTTACACATCATTTCGGTCCTTTTACCGTACAAGAAGCATTGTTACCTTCCAAACATACTTGACTTCTCTCCCAGATGTTCAAAGGCTAATCTGAATGTCCGATGGTTCGAACATATAGCTGAATCGGCTGTATAACAAAATCAAATAAACTGAGCCACGCTTGCTATTTAAGATAGAGGTCTGGGATGACCAAGTAAAATCAAATACAGTCAAAGTGCTGACAAGTAAATATTTGGTTTCATTGCTATTGATCCGTTTTCTGACTTCTGCGACCAGGATGTAATATGACCTAGTTTTATCGATTGAAATTAAGGTATAGTAGAACCTCCATAACTCGAGCACGAAGGGGACCACATCCATCTGATCGAATTATACAAAGTTCGAGTTATGGGAGTTCAAGGAATATGCAAGAAATTAAGGGTTTTGGAGCACACAATTGGGAATTGAGGGCAGTAGTGTGGTGCAAGGGAGTAAATTTGCATTTGGGTGTACCCTAGCTTCTTTGCTCGGTGAGGCATTGAACCCTGCTTAGTCAAGGTCACTCGTTTCCTGACTCAACGTGATGTCGATCTAACAGGGACGACTACGTAACTTTATGAGTGTTCTCAAAAATGTGTGTAAAGGCGATTTCAGACACTAAATCTTTCATATAACGTTTTGTTAATCTGGCTGTGGATAGAATAATGGGCCCCATGGTAGTCCTTCCATGATCATGTCACAGGGCGCAGAGGTGCTGGTCTCCAAAATTGCGTAGAGGTGACTCGATGTCTTTCAGAGGAGTATGAGCAGCGAATGTGTCGATTAGAGAAATAGATCTTATTACTGATGCAACTCGGCTACCTCACTTGGTCTAGCGCACTCGGCGAATGCATGGGTCATGGGTTTCAGTCCCTTTGGTGAGATACTTTTCTATTTCTCTGTTACTATTTATCGTGCTTCATAATATGTCTCGCTTTGTTAGATTTCCGTCTCCTTAAATAGACTCATAACTTCATGTCTTCGACATTCTGATGAAGATGTATTAAACACTGGAAGCTTGCTTAATCAGTGTGTTGTTCTTTGGTCTTCTATGTTTTTTGATATTTTGCACCGACGAGTAATTTCCTTGGCTATGATATTTATAAAAAAAACTCACGATTCCCGCCTGATAAATCGATTAGCGATATTATTGTCATTAGCGTCGAATACCAACTTTTGCAATAACCATGTTTAATTTTAGGGACGAATATGACAAGATAACTATTTCTATGCTTTATGCATGCTTTGTATCAATAACCTGAAATTGTTTTGTTTCTTATTGCAAATAATGGAGAGTGTATTCTCTTCGCAAACTATCTTAACGTAAGGATTTTGGGGCTAGATTCTTTCATTTCAATTCTGTCTTTTGCTTTAAAAGAAAGGACCCAAATTTATTACGTTTTTGTAAGCCCTATGTATCCCCCAGTACGTACTGCTAAAGGACCTGGTGCTTGACACCGAATGTGCATACCCCATGCTGTTGAACGGGAGTGTTGCCGTAAGCCAGTATGCGGACTTTAGATGGTCGCAGTTGACAAGCTTTCTGGTCTC
>JAAAKL020004141.1:0-21573 GCA_010016065.2 Carybdea cf. marsupialis auct. non (Linnaeus, 1758) | reverse complement strand
TTCTAGAACGGCCAAGTGAAAAGCAGATCTAGCTTTCCCAATTACGCGGAAGCGATCATCCGTATACATTTTGGCACTGTCTGGGTTTTCAAGCAAGTGCTGCCCTATGGCAGAGTCACATTGCTCAGTGATGCTTTTAGATTTTGAAACCCAGGGTTTTACCAAAATATACAACAGGTTTTGGAGAGGATTGAAAAAGATGAAAATTCATGGAAACCAACAAAGCTATTAGCCGCCGCTGGACCCAAGGGACTGTCCATGCTTACCCCATTTCTTTGTCGGTGCATCTCATTATTGAAGCTAAATTCAACACCACGTGTCACCACTTCCATCAGTTCAATGAACACCTCCTCAAGGAACGGTGGACGCATGAGCTCACCCCGATACAATGCGTTGGCATATATCTTTATTGTCTCCTCTAGGGGAACATTTATTAACTAGTTACTGATGTCGAGAGAACACAGAAAAGTATTCGGAAATTTTGGGCTTGTTTAAAACTTGTTTACAAATCCAATGTCCCTTCTCATATTCTCAGGTGCGTCATCCGCTGGAACTAAAAACGTTCCCGCCTAGGTCGCATCAATTAAATTTATCCAAGTAAGCAAAGCCATCGAATACTACTCATGCTGAATATTCGAGCTTGTTCCCTTGTTTGTTAAACTGGGAGGGGAGAAGTACAAGGGTTTTCTGTGTCCTGCACTATATGATATTATAAGCAGATTTTAAAAAATTAGAAATAATTTTTCCCAACGTGAACGTAATATTCTAAACTTTCTCCAAAATAACGTCAAGACATATAGTTAGGAGGTCTTGACAGCCATTGGTAATCAAACTATGCTTAGCATAAAACCAGAGGGAAGACTTGTATAAGTGCTTTGGCTGTGTTTAGAAAGTTAAAAAATTTGAACAAGTGAATGTGTACGTGATACCGTTTTTGTTTCAGTCAGAGGGAAATTACAATAGTTTATTCCTTACAAACAAAATGACTTTACTAATAGGATCATATCAAAACCTACGGTACTGTGCAAAATACTATACAATAACTTAAATTCAGTCTTCAAATAGAATTTCATGGCAACAATTTACACAGTGGTGGCATAGTGGTAGAGTGACAGACTCACACTCTGAGGGTCGTGAGTTCGAACCGACCCTGAGCTTGCCTGCCACGATCCCTGAGGTACTGTGCTCTGTCATCTGCTCTCGTGAAGTGGGAAGCTATGTTTCGAGAGATAGGGCAGAGGGGGGACTACATGCATGAATAGCAAGAATAGCAAGCTTAAAATAGCATGAAAAGTAAGCATAAAATGCAAGCATGAATAGATTGTCATCCGAAAAGGAAAAGTAACCCGTTCCTAGTAGTGGCTTCGGCCTTGATCATGGTGAATACAATAAAAAACAGCCAAAAAACGTCTTTCGTTGTATGTGTTCCTCTTTGTACAAAGTGTGCGCTTTGCTTCTAAATCATCTCTTTCGCTTAAGCTTAAGGGATGACCACATGCCTACAGAATCGTTTTGATGATATAAAATGCAGGGGGTAATGTCTATTTACGTTTTACAGCTATAAGAAAATTGCTTTCCCCTTTATTTATGGTACTTCAAGATTGACCACAGTTCTAGTCCTATTGTGTCAACAGTAGTAAGTGTCAAATTGAAATGTACTTTTTGTTATCATTATAAAATAGCAGAGGTACATGTAAATGCATTAGTAGGTGTTTATTCAAGTTGAAAATGTATTCTGCAATACAGAATCCACATAGGTTTGCTAATAGTTTTCTACGTTTTTTTCAAGTGACACACAGTATACTCAAATATCAAATTTGTACTTTAAAGTATGTGATTTGTGTGCCTTAAAACTTTGGTGTCATTAACAAATTTAGGTAGGTAGGTAGTTGTCCTGACTTCCTTTGATTTATTGGGAGAGATGAAATGTTTTGAAATATTACGTTAAAATAAGAGAAGGCAAGAAAGGCTCAACTCTAGACCTATCAGTGGTATTTGCACTAATGATGTAGCTAGGACAGTGTCTTCCAAAAGTCAAGCCACATGCCTATGTACGGAAGCTTGCGCGATCCTAGTATTTCTAGTGAGTCTCTTTATAAAGCAGCCCAATTTGGGCGACGTTATCAGGAAACTGAAAACACCTTGTGCTTGAAAAGGACACTATCTATTAAAGCAAATAATTCTTGATTCCTCTCATTTAATTATAAAGAATTGCTAAAAAAATACAAATCCCACATTGACACTGGAATTTAATCTTACACTGCAATTAAACAATTGTTTTGGCAAGTGCCATTTACTTAAAATAAATTAAAAACCAGATGAATGTGCTCCTCACCCCGTATCATTGATTCAACGTATTAATCTCCCATTAGCCTTTCGAAGCAATAGCACCTAAAACCTTAAACTCGCAAAGCATATTAAACACTTCATACCTGGTCAATTGTATATTTACAATAAAATCACTATCTCGTTATTGAAGTCTCGAAATTTACAACACGTAATAAGAAGTTATGAAACTTCCTTATACTTACAAATCTTTAAGCCTTTTTGAGACTGATTGAGTTCTAATGGGAGAAGCATTTCCGGACTACAGTCGTATTTCACTAAGGTAATAATAAGTGGAAAAGGACAGTCATCTATTCCCAAATTCATTATATTAAGCAGTTATGTAACTGGTAATGATTTATACAGTTGCTTAGTGACCAGTATGCTTTCAATGGTGGAAGTATCGACTTATGAGGGGAGGGGTGCTATAAGTGACACCTTTAAGTAGTATCTGTAAATTGTTGCTTCCGCCACTATGAGCAAAGTCATCTCATTACATCATTTTGGTCACAGGAAAACTTCAGTTAAGAAAGACATGACGCAGGTTAAGCCGGTATGTAGCCAGAATCATTTTGAAGGGCAAATACAGATTAGTAGGTCAAATTTGTTTTAGGATGCAAAAGTGTGTCGATCACATAATGGCAACGACGTCATTTTCTTTTCAACCAACGATTTATGGAGCAAGTGCCAATACTAGTGGGATAGTTGTACAGACACTCTCCGCTGCTACATAAACAAGGTAAGGTAACATTGGCTTCAACTAAAAGTATGCAGGAAGCATTGTACTTTACCTAAAAGCTATGCCTGATTTAGTAGCTCTAATTGCCTTTTGAGACAAATCGACTGGAAGTGCCCTAGCTTCATTGAAGCGGTCGATTATCATTGCTACATATAACTACGGTCTTCCTAAGTACGTCAAGAGTCTTCAGTTTCTGGTTCCCGAATGTAAGGATGCCTAACTATAAGTTATATAAGGCATTGGTCCCCAACAAAAGATCTATAATCATCTTCTGTGGCTCCATAACCTATTTTGGTTCGAAAGGAATAAACGCTAACTATCATGTTCTAGGTTGTTAGCTTCAAGATAACAACAGTGTAAATGCCATTCTTGTTTAGGAAATTACTAATCAAACCCTACATACATAAGCAAGTGCACAAACACAGTTTAAACAACGCTAGAATTCCGTAAGTGGCCTGCAAGATGTATCTCTCACACAAGAATAGATACCCGAAAGTAAGATACAGCAGACAAGTGATGTAAAGCAGTTAGTAGTTAGTTCGTAACATGTAATGAGTTTCTGCTTTTTAGGAATGGCTGCTTAGTATGGGCTCATGAAAGTTGAATAGTATTTTGTTGTTAAAAAGGGAAAATCAAACATTAGGTTTATCTATCAATAAGATCATTTTCTAAAGGATATCTAAAACCAGTTTGGAGCTTAGCAATCTCCAAACTTTGCAAGACGAGAAAAGATAAAGTCCAGAACAAAATTATCCGGAAAAAAGTTGATGTAAAACCGTTGGCTGCCAAACTCTGAGAGGCAACACTCTGCTGGTTCGGTCACGTCTACCGACGAAACGAGGACTATGTCGGCCAGCGGGGGAGAACGATGAAGTTCGGCAAGCTTAGGAGAGGGAGACCAAGAAGGAGATGAAAGGACTGCATTAAGGAAGACTTGAAAGCAGTCGGAGTGGAAGAGGAGGATGCGACGGACAGTGTCCTCTGGTGCTGCAAGATAAAAAGGAATTAAGCCAGTAGAAGAAGAAGAAGAAACATACCCACCAAAAACAGTCAAACCCGGCAGTGTGTTAGAATTCACTATAATCATGCGTCAACCATTACGAGGCCATGTAAAGAGTACGAGACTATGACGTCAATCCTACCCGTCATACTGTTAGGTCAATCATTTGATTCGGTTTTATGTTCGTTTGCATTGCTGTAAGAAGGTCGGTGGGGTTTATCATGTCGAGGTGAAACGTATTGAAGTATATTACTGATTATGACCAAACTGTACATATGATAGGTTTATATGATCCTGAACTCTGCGCGACTCGGCGAAATTTATCACAGTCCCTGTAAGATTCACTGAAATACACCTAAGAGGGTTGCACCTCCTACACCTTGGCAACAGTCACTTCGTCCTTTGATATGTCAATAGAAATTGCAACCTTTAGAAGATATATTATGACATGCCTTTTCTTTCCTAAACTTGGTCCAGCCGAATAAATTATAATGGAAACTATCTTATTTACGCTTCTCGATGAAATATAAAGCAAAAAAGTCTGAATAAAACAAACTTGCAGGTATTGAGATATAATAGACTTGACGGAGTTTTTATGTTAACCTAGTATATTTCGACAACTCGATTTTGTCATTCTCAAACATGAGGTACCGCACCAAAGCTCTGGTATATAGACAAGACATTTATATTAGAAGAAAATCCATACGCTTAATACAAACAAGCAATATTTTATGGAAGCCTTCAAGCCGTTATACATAAGTGTAGTTACTTTTGATTTGATAATAACGACTTTTAAGTTTGTTTTGTATAAACGTTGTGCCTTGCAGGAGCTTTGAGCTTGGCGAAACTCTGCTTGTCAATATCACAGAGCACTGGGTGATTATTCTTCACCATAAAAATTTCCTTCTTTTTTCACCCTTCTATTGATTAGTGGGAGATCATATTCATTATTTATTCTATTCAGTAATTGAGTAGACTTTACAAGATGGAATTACTATTGATAGGAATGTAGAAACACTTAAAGTACAGAGAAGCATCATATCCTCTTGAAAAGTCATACGTTCTGGGGCATCGAAGCTGTGTACGTAAGAAGCGTAGATTTACCTTAGATAACCATACAGGTGTTAAGAGAGCCATAGAAAAATCTGACGGTGTTTGTTGCAGTGTAAATTACATAATTAAATTGCATCTATGGTTGTAACGGTAACTTTAAATTCTTTCATACCAAGTCATTTTAGGAAAGGCCTAAAACCATGTCAACCAAGTTCTTTTAAGTAAGCGCCTTTGGCATCACATTCACACCACGTTGATACACACCACCTTAGTATAAACGTATTCAAAGCATCGTTTAATAAGGTGGAAATCTTTTATTTTTGGTGACGCAATTGTGTTAAATTGGATGGTCATTGAGTGTTGTGTTGTTTATTTCCAGAAGAAGGAACTGTGATAACGTTCGCGAGGTAAACATTTTGAGGGCCTGGTGCAGAGAATTTTCGAATTGCTATTGCTTGCATAGTTGCAAAGGTAATAATAATGGTCCACATATGAAAGACTCCTGTGATTTCTCTTCATTTCTCCATGTAGCATGTGCTCTGTTAAAATATCCTACATTGCCTTGAGGAGGACGAAAATCTAGCTTAGAAGCACAACACTTCTCCCAAGACTGAGCCATGATATGTTATGTAGTAGCGAACTGGGTCTTAAAATTGGCCCTGACTTTTCGGCCCATAATTGTAATTCATTGACTGGCATTAAACAGCAATGAGCTCTTACACACCCGGTTAACAGGGCATCGTGCAAATTCTGTAAGTCTACCCGTTTGGCTAAATCAGAAACACATAGCATTGCAGAAGCATTGGTGCCAACTTCCCTGACACAGGACATCACCTGTTTGGAAATTAGCTGTGGTGATATTATGGACCGGTAACTGAAATGTGTTACATGGAGTGATTTGAGGCTACCCAATATTTATTTTCTGTTGACCCTTTCAATAAGCAAGTTAGCGTTTCTTCAAGTTTTAAATTGCAAAGATACAACTTGCATCGATGGCTTTAGTAATGTAGGAAATATCACCAAGACAGACGAGGATACAATAAATTACTTGCACTCTCGTGTGTGAAACTGCATCTTAATAACTTTATTCTTGCTAAGACGTAAATAAGGAGACACTTGAAATTCTTAGATCCTATTCGCACACGTGTTACTTTCCACCAGGATCAGTGGTTTATCATAAGTGAACCTATAGCTTATATGTAGTATATATTTCTTATAAACTGTAAGGTAAGGCCATGATGATTTAATTATGTATGATACCGTGCGAAGCCTTCGCTGGATACTTGAGAGTCACACAACCTTAAATAAATTTAGCTAGATTTTGTGCTTCGTGTATATATTATTGAGTATATTACGTATACGTTACATATCCAATATCTTATGTTAAGCTTTTACAAGGGGCATCTTTGATAAGCTGATGGGGCACACGAAAGCTCATCTACCCAACATCCAGCGTACACAGATATCTGTTCAGCCACAATAACGTATGCATCGATTATAAACTTTTAGGGAGGTTAATCATGAAGTATCTATTCTCTATTCTTCACACCTTTTAGGTAATAATGTCCAACTTCATGTCATACGTCTGTGCCCCCTCTCCCCTCGGTTTGGAAGCAATCCAAGCCAATGATATCAATCGTGTTATTTGTTACATAACTTTTAAAGAGAGATTCTTTGCATTTCGTGATTTATTGAAGAAGATTTTTAGATCTTAAAACCTCTCGGTGAAAGAATCTGGAACATCCTGCGGTAAAACCACATATCCCTAACTTCTGCCTTTTTAACAGTAACTAAAACAACTACTTAACTTATCACAGGTGCCTAACAGAAGTTTAAGAAGGTGCCTCTTTTTGGAAGACCTGGTAGAACTATGTGACCTCTACTTACTCCTGTTTCAAGATACGGTTAGACTTGAGTTGTAACACAATTTTCACAGTCAATGTGACGGATAGTTATTTTTCGTACTTTATGTATTGTTAAGTTAAGGTGTCAAATATTGACGTTGCCTAGCTCACAACGAATTGCTTGTGGTTTCTTCTACAGAGCCAGAAAGTCATACATGATAGTCTGAGCAGGGAAATCAAGTGTTACTACTTCCATTTACTAAAACTGACAAGAGACTGATACATAACTAGCATAGTCAACTTAATTTTATGTGGGCCTGTAAGAGAGTCTATCCATGGTACAGGTTGGAAAAAAACGAAATGGTGGTTGTGGCATTTAAACCCTGAAGGACGATCGCTCCGAAGGCTCTTAATATTAACGGGGTAGAGGCAATCATCACATACGTTTTTTCATCTAACTTTTGCCCTCTCTGTTGAGACTAAAAACAAGGGAACCTTTCATGCATACTCCCCGTCGACGAAAAAGGCGATGCTTAGTTGCCACGACCCTAATGTTAGGGTTCTTAAAAGAAGAGATTGTACGTGGAGATACCAACTAAAATATCGCCATTCAAACCATAATTTTTATTGTTGGCAAAGCATTGATAACAAGAGAAGAAAGAAGTAAACAAACAAATAAGTGTATTTGTAGTAATTGCTCACCTGAGTATGGAAGAGAACTTTGGAAGTGATAAGATGCTGCAGGGAACGCAATTCTAAGCTGGTAATAACGCTCTTAAACAATCACCAAATAGCATGCAACACATGCAAAAAATGCAAACTGTAATACAGACAATGTGTCGTCTACCTCAAACCTCCTCAGTTTCTATAGTGAAGAAGATATTGGATATGTAAGAAGAAGAAATAGTGCTAACTAATGTCAGGCATTTACAGTACATATATACATAATGACACCTCGAATTGCTACGTGATAAAATCCAATGATGGCGTTCCATCTATTACATTTATCTTTTTTGACGGTGTGGCTACTGCAAAGACGCAGGCTTTTAAAACTTACTTGATGTCAATGTTTGCCGTCAACCTAAAGGGAATGAACAAATTTGCCAACACATACTCTGACGATTGTATCAAATTTTAATGAATCGCTCAGCTTAGTACTTTTAATCAGTATGCAACACCAAACGTTTCTTCTATCAACAATGCATATTTATAACAATATTCTTAAGAGTATACGTAGCAAATGTTCCTTAATTTATTTAACCACAGAAAAAGATATTTTCTTCAACTTTTGTCGGGAAGGGAAACTTTTGAGGCTTCCCCAGCAAAATCTGTCTGCCATATCCCACCCCTACATTTTTAAAACTAAATTTTTGTGACTTTTAGTTACAATCTGAATATCATCACATAGTGATTTTTGATAGTAAAAACATATTATTGTAAAAATTTCTTAACATATTTTGCTGATACTTAATCTGGGAATATAAGTTTTCAAAGTCAGAAGCGGAGAAAATGTACTCTATTTGTTATAAAACATAATAAGACGAGTCACTTCCTTTAATACCATGGCACTATTTCCTCTTATTCCTCTGCAATCTCAGTGTTACTTCTATTATTTTGATTCTACACATCTTCAACGAAAGTCTTTCCCATTTACTAACAGTAATTATGAAGCAATTAGTGGCTTTAATGTACTCCACCAACGGAGCTAGGTCACCTAAAATGATAACATACTCTATTCATCTGATTGCCACAACATCTCCCAATTCTCATTAACTTCCGGTTCTACGCAATTTTCACCAGCATAAGTTGAATATCTGTTTGTGTCCGAAAAGCAAGATATTGGGAGTTAACATCATTTGCCCACTAACATTGGGAGATAATTAACCCCTACCGATAGCCTCTTTATATCTGCGGCTCCTACAGCTTTCATTCTTGTCATTACTAGAAGCAGAACACTTTCACACGATATACAGTGGAAAAGAAGCTTTACTCGTACAATTTGAAAGTTTATCACCCACACGTTAAAGTTATAAACCTGTATTGGCCAAGCTGTTGGTGTTTCAAGTGAAAATTTTACTTCTGAAAGATGCATGTTATCTTGGTAGTATCCTAACATTTCATTTTAATAACGCGACATTTTCTTCATTCTAACATAACTCTTAAGCAATCTAATCTTTTAATTCTATCTAGTTACATTTTCACATCACATTACAGTATTATCTGAAGTCAATCACAAATGTAAATGGCGAACAGGTCTAGTATTTGAATTAAACAGTTATACGTGCTAGAAAAGCTGTTGTGCTCAATTAAAACCCAACAACTATCAGAGTATAATTGCTGGGTTGAGCGGGCAACAATACACGGATAAAGAGTCACAGTAGCACGTAATCAATATTGGATAAGGGAGACAAAAGTATACTGTTCCTATCGTCAACTCATAGCAATTACCAATCCTATTATCTTCACAACGCGATTCAAATGTGATTTGCTGTAGTATCTTCATAAGTCGATTTGACTATGGAACTGCCTTTTTCAATTTTTTTCAACAATTCAATTTGTCTGTAACTGAATTAATAACAGTAACAAGGTTATGTTCTTCTTATACACAGGTTTATTCAGGTAAAACTTTTATGAGCACGTTTGCCACAGATGAAACAAAATGTCAGGTAAAAATTGTCAGACGAACATACCAAAATGCAGTGTCCTGAAAACATGATGGCTACGTGGCTGTAAGGAACAGTTACACCTGAGGAACAAAAGCAAATTAAAAAAGTGGTACCAATCACGTTGGCAGTAAATCTGTAGCACATAGGTGTACGCTATCAATATATGGAAACACATTTATATTGAGAACCTATGCGGAGGGAAAGGGATAACGTCACAAATCAAAAGTTTTGGAAATAGTAAGATTTGACTCAAGATATTTAAACGCAAGCCTGGAATAGGCTGTTTTGCAAAATACCAGAACTGTAGTGTATATAGTTTTGAAACTAGAGGCGTTTGAATTTCAAAATCTCTGGTCAAAACTCTGTTTATATTCCTTCGTTACTGAAGTTAGGAACCAGCATCGAATAATAAGGTATTGCTAGAGAGCTTTAAAACTTTGAAAGCTGATGTCTGGGAGTTGGGAAAGGGCAACACTCCCATTTTCTGCCATGGACGTTCTTACTAATAGGGCAACATGAAAATTGAGTCTTTTTTTATAATTCAAACATTTTCAAAATCGTGACGCCACATTTTCCCTCCAAATTGTCAGAAAAGTTAATACGTTTGTTAGCAGACTAGTTAAACATGCATATCATATCATAGTTCTATAGTAAACGAAGCTAAAGTTATCAAATGAACGTAATAAATTTCGATCAATTTTGATAGGAACAAATTATATCTTCCAACAAATGAATGAATACGAAAAGCGCAGAAACCTTTGAACTTTAAGTTTGTAATGATTGCATTGGAAATAGACGAAAGCAGAATACCTGTTCTGGTCTAATGTCATATTAGGTTATGGGCCTCCGTTTTTCTTTAATAACACACTACAGCATAAGTAGAATCCATAGACTAAGTTGAATATTGACTTCTAAGTAATGACCACTCTCGAAGATTCGACAATATAGGAAAATTTATTAGAAATTGGCAATAAGAAATTCAAGCCATTTACAAAGATGAGAGCAACATAAAGAAGAAAAGCAGTAATAAAGCAAGTGAAGATAAAGGAAGAAAGTCTGTGTTATCCTGAGCTTTACAGTGCAATCATCATTGACAATGTGTTCCTTGGGAGTAAAAATGTCTTAAGTAGAATATTTGGGCAGAACTGGGACCAAGCAAGAATCAGCTGATTGATATGATCATTTTCTGACACCTGCAAACTTGAAGAGATGGTTAATTGTAGAAATGATAAATGCTGATGTGGTGAAATGGACACACTACAGCACATTTTATCAAATAACAGTAGATCTTTGATGCCGATTTATACGGCGCCCAAGTCAGATACTACATCAATGAAGCAAAAGGTGATAATGATCAATGAAGGCAAATGACGTCATTTCCAGCAAAGAAAAATCATTATGCTCTGCAAAGATAGACAAGTAGTAACGCAAAGGGCGTGTTGAATGATTCGAAATGGGAAGGAGAGTGGAAGCTGCTAGTTCATGCCGAAGGACAATTCATTTTTCGGATGTCTACCACTCAGAAGCCAGACTTAGTTATTTGGTGCGAAGACAGAAAAATCGTCAAATCGTAGAACTGGTAGTGAGATGGGAAGTAATGTAGATGATGCGTGGTTGAGAAAAGATCAGAAATACAAAAACTCGGTGAATCTTTCTGCCGGCCGCTTCTTAGTTCTTCAGTGGGACCTTCAGGACGAGGCTTGGGGAATAAATATTGTCTGTCGCTTACTGTTTCAAAAGTAGTCTTATGTAATCAAGTTTTTAGCAATATTTTATTAATTTAATGTTTCGTGGGAAGCATCAATTCAAAACAGAAATTTCCCATCACTAGGCACCTCTTCCCTAGCGTACAAACAACGATGAGTCTTACGCAGGTACCTTAGAAATCGGATGAGTTTGAACAGGAGAGATTCTGCTGTTATACCAAACAATCTATCTCAATTGTTTTTAGTCATTACATTCTTATTACTGTCTTAGGTATTGACGTAAATAGATTATTGTCTTAATATGGTTTTAGTATACAGTGAACAACCTGTTTTGATTGTATTAGTCGCTCTTATCTTTGATACAGTGTCAACACATGACATACCCGTTTTAGCCTGTTAGAAAAATCTTTAAATAAAAATGTTTTCCTTCGATGCTACCCAGGTTTACTTCCTCCTTTGGGTATAAATTATATAAAAATGAAACTACACAATCTCCTTGACGTGTCAATATTATTATTTTAATCAAGGTAGTATCAAAACGTTAAGAAAATGTGTATTTCAATGACTAATATGTGAATATATGTAAAATTATGTATATATATTTACATATATACTACTTGTATATATGCATAAATACTTAATAAATGCTAGATATGAACAATCATGGGATAAATATTCTCTTAATAAACACTAATGAATACGGCGCTAGGGGATCCAACCTCTTGAACCGAATACACCGACTCAACCATTGCTTAAAATAGTACTGTATATACGAGTGTATATATATATGTACATACGTATATACCTATACGCATATATAAATAAACTAGACATACAAACAAACAAAGAATAACTTAAGCACTTCCTATAGAAGTATCCTTTTTCAAATTTTTGGTTTACTTTACTAAAAAAATAGATGTTCAGTAATTCCTACTATAATAAGATGGTCTGAATAATATCAAAGACTTATCTTGTGTTCTGTCCAGGAAGCAGACATGGTGAAGAAGAAGACGCCAAGAAATTGACCACCAATTTGAGAGAGATACGTCATGTTGATATAAATTTAAGTGTAGAGGCAAAGATGTTCACCTTTAAAGTAATTGATAAGAGTAGCTATCCACAAATAGTTAAAAAAACGGAGAATTTGTCATTATTTTCATTTTTGTGGTAACTTATACTTCATTCAATGGTAAAAGCAATCAAAGAACGTTACTAGTCAACGATCAGTCTAAGTTTTCACTTCTGCAGGACTGTCTTGTGACGCATCTTGACTTGTATGACACGTGACCATCATTTAAAGACTAGGCGTATCAGCGTATCTGAATCGTGTGATTAGGATTTCCTTTATTCGATTGATTGCCTTTTCATTTACGCATTGTTAATCTCAGTAATTTTAAATCTGTACCTATAAATGATTTGAATGAAGAATTCAGAACTCACTAGGACTTAAGATGCTAGACAAATATAGAAATCGGCTCCAATAAACTCATCACTCTATATCTTAGTCTCTTTATATCCGAATTCTACTTTAAATTCTCTCCAAATCATCTATTTGGGATCTCGACTGTCGCTAGGTAAAGTGCAGCACTCACCTTAACAGAACAGTGTATAATGGGGCTTATGAAACACGTGCTTAGCAAATTGATTTTAAATTTGCTATAAGACATCTGTGGATTTCTATGAGGCATCATGTGGCAACATGAGCAAGACTGGACGCGAAAAGCGCCTTAAAACTAGCAAGCCACGCGATAATCGACACCCAAGTATTGTTAAGCTAGACAACTTTACATTTCTTACAAGGTAAGCCAATTAGTGAAATCGTTTATTATCCAAAATATATTGTAGTGTTCCCTCTCCATTTTGACTTTTTCGTTTGGTTTTCAACCAGCGACTTGCTGGTATGCCATGTTCAATCTCTTTCCGGTGCTTGACCCAAGTCTTTTTCAGTAATACTTAAATCTATCCCGTTATGCTAGGCATTTTCCAATTTTGATTTGGAAAAGTTTTGTAAGAATAAGTTCATGCTCAAAGAAAATGACGTTGCTAACCACTTTGCAGATGTGCACAAAATAAAGTACACTGAAAACGACTGGGAACAGGGGAGGGGTCTTATATTCTTAAATCCCTTCTCATAACCTGGCGTATATTTCTTACAGTAATCTAGACTGATGGAATATCGCTCATCTTTCATGGAATGATGGAATATGCAGATATTTTCCGAGGAAGTTATGCCGATGTAAATAGCCTTAGGCAGAATTTTTCGAGATTTTTAGGGCCCATCGCCTAACTATCTACTACAAAATACGTACCAAATGCTTGCAATTGTCACATCCTGTCATAAAAACGTATCCTTTACGTCAGTTATAAATGTTACGTTAGCGGGTCAATAGTCCAATGACCCTAACCATCTTTGCGCATGCCAATGGGTAAAACATCTCTATGCATAATGTGTTGATGTTTTTGATCAGATGCCAAGTCACACTATATCTTCTTGTCTGCATATTCCCTGTCGCAATATTTCAATTTACACTTCCAAGAGTACGTACATTAATTCCATTGACTTATATATTCGCTCCAGCGCTGAAATGTGTAATCGACTATCGAGCTCTTCTTGTTTTTTGAAGGCCGCAGACAGTATATATGCGGAGTAGCCGCAATAATGACAAATAACCGTCAATTATTTAAATGAGATTGACTTGCCAAGTTTTAACAAAGCACAGAAATCAGGAATATCAAATATGCACCTTTGCCGTCTTGGTTGTTGTTGAAGATATACGCCATTAAAGCAGATTAGGTGAGAGTACGATTCCTCGAAATATAAGCGAAGAAATCTTTGTCTAAAAATAGCATGTAAAATGTGAATCCTTTTGCTAGTAATGTAATTGATGACGTTATATATGATTTGGAACAGATCGTAGTTTCTTCCCTACCTATCTACGAGTTTGAAATCTTGTTGCTATAGGCTAATGGATTAATTACAATATAACCCCAATGTCACTATGGGTAAAAAAGATAAGTTGCTATCCGATGATACTCAAATAGCATTAAGCTTTGATTGAGATGACCAAGAATTCCAGAAGATTATTTTCTAAAAGACCATAGCTACCTTGAATTCAACATTAAGAAGCAGGAATATAATTCACTATCTATTATGTAATAAGGCAAACATTAGAAGTGTAGGCCTAGAGCAGCACATGCGCTCTAACAGGAATAACTTAACATTAGCGGAGGTTGATGAAACAAGTGAAAGTAAAATCGATGTTGATCGAGTTTGACCTATATATAACGAATCTTGCAGTTTTCTACTCTTATTGATTGATCTGCATCTTCAATACTTGTTTAAAATGCGTAGTATATGTCTACAATATCGGTTAATTAGACTCCATCTTTTGCAACTCAAAGAATAGCATATTAACAAACATAAAACATAAACAAGTAAAACAACGTCTTGATACAATCGAGTTCTAACGACGACTAAAACAATTATAGTAGACGACGCCTAATGACGTAAATGATTGGTGTATAAATTAGCATAATTAGCCTCTGTTTAACAATATTTAAAACGTAACCACGCACCTAATAGCTCGGAAAGTATCATCTTATATACCAAAAATTAAAAGGGCCTTTAATTTCTTTTGACCATAATGACAGCTTGCATGGAAACATGTAAAGAAGAAAGCAATGGTTAGGATCGTGAGAAGCGGGGGGGGGGGGGGGGCTTAATTTGGGTTTAACCTGCTTTATCGTAAGGGGGTAGTTGGAAGCCAGTACTTGCCATCTGGTACTTGATAGAGCATTAGTTTCAACTGCTTTGAGGCCTGCAAAATATGTACAGGATCTCGATCGCATTTGCAAAATGTATTTTGAAGAAGTATTATTTGTCGTACACAGAATTTTGATTTGCATTTTAAACATACTTCATTTATGTGTTGTTAGGATGGCGGTGGGATAAATAACATCTTCTAATCTTATAATGTTAGAAACGGAGCTAGAGTCAATGATAGAGGGTATTTTTAAGTAACTATAATAAAGATTTTGCAGTCTAGTTCTCCTGGTTTTCTTGATGTCATAGTCATCACTTTGATATTTGATATTACTTTGAAAAGTACTAAGAACACTCTTGATGATAATTTTTGTTGCTGACATTTCTTGACAAATCCGAGGTAAAATTTAGCATGTGCTCGAAATCTTTCCTATGATGTCACTAATACAAGGGGACCATGTAGAATATATTTGTATATATGTCATACTAAGAGAATTTACTAAGCCTCACTATTCTTGCTGCCTTTAGTGCACAGCTAGGCAGAAACGTCATTGCTGTACCTTTTTGTTCCGCAGTCAAGTTTCGCATGCAGCGTAATTGTGAGTCCCACCACTCACTAGCGTCATTCGTAAAGATTCGAAACTGATAAAAATAGCTTATATTTTACCTAATAAGGTTAGTTAAGAGAGAGAGACCACTTAGTTAGAAAGACAAGCTGTGGTGCTTTGGTCATGATCTCAATGACTCAGGAGGTTCTTTTGATTTATTTGTTTCTTTGTAATATTTATCATGATTTGTCAGAGGTCCACGTTCGTATTTTCGTTATAATAGTTAGATATTTATTTTTTAATACGTACTGTTTATTTGTGTTACTTTTAGAATAAAATCAATTGAACAACAGGATGGTTTGTAACTCGGGCAGTTAAGGTTCTTGCCATGTCATTTGTTCAATCGATACATTTCATTAAGTCTTGTTTTCTTGTATCTAAGTCTCTTGAGAGGTTTTAGGTAGCGCAAGGTATGTTATGCCCAAGGTTTCATGTAAGACGGTTCTTACAGCATCTTCTCCTCAATTCCTTATATTAAGTTATGTTAATTAAGAAGCCACCGCTAGATAAAACAAATATTAAGAATATTTTAAATTTGGGCAAACAATAATTTCATAAAAAATTATATTACTTCAGGGAGAGGCATGCATCATACACCTATTCTATGTTTCAACGTAAACTTAGTGTAATAACTAAAATACTTATATGCATCTCGAGTGACATGCTGCAAACTTCAGATGGAAGCTTGAACTTTCCGTTGGCAAACGACCAGTTGCTTCTTCATCGCTTTGAAGGAGTGGAAAGAATTTGTATAGGAAATCACTGCGAACAATTTTATCATCAGTAGTGACACAGTAATGCAAGAAGTGTATATATACATATATGCTACAAGCTATCCGAGGATTCGCGAATGTCTTTACAATTATCAGCAAAGGAGGGGTTTTGCCGATACAACTCAAATCCAACATATATTTTTTCCTTTACAGGTATTATTCCCATTATTTACTCCAAAGTTGCTTTTGGTGGATGTCTAGGTTTACTAATGAAGTATTCCGAGCTAATTTGACGAGTAGAGAAGAGTATGCTGTCATCGGGGAATCACATAGCTTAGTTTGTAGAGCACATGCTACTAATACGTGCGTTACAGGTTCGAATCTCTTTCTTACACATAGCTTAGTCTGTAGAGCACATGCTACTAATACGTGCGTTACGGGTTCGAATCTCTTTCTTACACATAGCTTAGTCTGTAGAGCACATGCTACTAATACGTGCGTTATGGGTTCGAATCTCTTTCTTACACATAGCTTAGTCTGTAGAGTACGTGCTACTTATACGTGCGTTACGGGTTCGAATCTCTTTCATACATATTTTGCAATTCTGTAGCATCTTATCAGTTCTAACCTCTTCTATTCAATGAGGCATGGCAACATTATTAGATTTTGGACAGTCCTCTTCTGGTCGCGTTGCATGACGCATTGAGGCAGTCCTCCAAATTACGTAGAGCTCCATCGTTAGTTGGGAGCTAAAGAAATATGTCTGCTATCATGCTATGCTATCATTAGGTAATTTTTAAAGCAGGGGCCGGGAATATATACGTTATGGGTGCAAACTCTGTTGGTGACACATGTTTCATTTCCTTGATATCTTCTCAAACCGTATTATGAAATTGTAATTTAAGAAACTGGGACCTAGTGCTTTGTCTCTTAACTCTAGTTAAATAATACATTATAGCATGTGTTAATTCATTTTCTGTGAAAAATATCGGTGCAATGGTCCACTGTTTGTCGTGTGAGATAATAGAGACCTTTTAAATAGAATAGAGAACACTGCCATGGTTTGGGTGGGTTTCCTTTCCGAGAGTCGGTGTATCTCATGACAATTCTTACTCTATTTTAAACTATCTCTTCTTTGTTTTAACTATGAATGATAAACTGTGATCTTGGTTTGAAGTCGTTATTGACTTTCTGAGCACTATACTGAGAGTTTGCAAAGTAGCATATCCATTTCCTATGGTAAGCATCGACAATAACCCAGCAAATTTCTGACATAGTTGAGACACTGATTAAGAGAGTAAGTGGCTGTCGGTTTTACTTAGTGTTTACAGAATACAAAGGCATCTTGATCAATGAGGTACCGGAGGAAATAAAACAGTATTAAATACGGTTCGTAAATAGTAACCTCATGCTATGCTTTTGAACTTGGAGACCAGAGGGATGACGAGTTCATAATATTATTCGTATTGAATGTAGCAGTATGTCAAAAGACAGGTACACTCTAAGTAACTGATAGATGCTCGAAACCTTTTAGTTGTGACATCGTTGTAGTGGGAAATAAAACATAAAATACAGTGAAATTAAAAGTGATGAAAAGTGACACTTAATACTATGAAGTACCTATAACTGCTATTTATGCCGGTAGAGCCATACCGGGATTTCAGTTCTTATCTGTTGGGGACCCAGGCAGTTGAAATTTTATATTTATAACTCTAAGGCAGCTGATTCTTGCCCGGAGGTAGACTGTTACAATCCTATGAAAGTACAAAGGACAACAGAGGGCGCCATCTCTAAAGACGTTTTGTTAAGACAATGTTTTCTACTGTAGTTAAAATACTGAAATCCGATGCACAGAGACAGAGAGCATTCATCCCTCCATTTTTTAATTACATTAATTTCAAACAATTATTTTGCTAAATGCTTACGACATGCTACCTTTAAAGACCAACCTGTGGCGGCTAGAACTATATAATATCTGGAACAGGCCTCCAAAACGTTAGGGGTAAATGTTTCGTTCTTACATTTCCTTGCTATGGAAAGGGAATCTTAGTACTTGGTCAAATGACAGAGCACTAAGTCTGGTATGACAACAGAAGGAGCACTTTACATCTAAAGCATTGCACTCAGCAATAAAATACTTGCAATGGTAGAAGATAATGTTTGAAAGGACGTAGACTTGGAATAGCATATCAGAGTGGAAACCAGCTTAAACAAGCTTCCCAATTAATCTACGTTTCCGCTAGACGAAAATGTTCGCGCGAATCACAGTTTTTTTGTCCTTAGACATGCGCAGTGTAGCCTAAGTTATCAAAACCAGCCAAAAATTCTCTTTGCTCTTACAAAGAATTCGATTTCGACTTTTCTGCGGCGAAAAAAATGTAACAGCAAGAAACCAATCGGAATGAATGCAAAAAATGTAATCCCGCAATCCTAATCACCTAGGACTATTTTTTGTTGTGGATATTCCTAATCGGATCCTGTGTGGCGGCTATCGATATTTCAAACCTCTGCTATGCTAATATTCAACAGCCTCTTACTACTATAAATGACAGGCCTAATTTTGGTTCAAGTTTAAAAGAGAGAAAGCCGCAGTGTTGGTAGATTTCGAACAGTCGTTGTCTCTGTCTGTGATTTACATTGTAATGGAAGTTTGGAGTTGGAACAAAAACCAGTGGAAGAAGACCGATCTCGGATACATTCGTCAAAGAAAGTAAGTTAACTCACTACATTCCGTCATCCCGAGTCAATCTGGATAAATAGCAAGTGGCAGACGAGGACAAATGTAGAACTGTGCGGCCGGTATGGAATGCTTAAGCTTAGCCTTTTAAACTGAAAATTGAGTCTGAAGGAAGGTATGTGCTTCTTAACACATGACTACATATCACGGGTCATCTTTCAGTCCCTAAAAAGGAAAGTGGAGTATATTAATGGAGGGAAAATTTTAAATGAACAAAGGCTTAAGGGTAGGTAGTTTTCATGAAGCAAATGTCCAATGAGAGTTAGCCAGTAAGAGGGAGCTTAAGGTCAGTAAATAAGAGAATGGTATAGATTTTAATGCGATGATGAAGCACCTTATTGTGGCAACCCAACAACAGCCATACATCGTCATTTTAAACGAATTAAGAAGAGTATTTCTTAAGTTGGAGTGGACAGTGCCATGGTAGTCAAATTTTGATATTGTAGAATAATGTAAAGAAAAGCGATTGGAAGGATCCAATATTGCATGCTGAGAGCAGGATGGACGGTGTTTTATAGTCAACTTGGAGTTAGAGTATGTGCACAGAAGGTTGTATGGGTATTTGGGCATAAGATGGCATTGACGTCAATGAAGTTTAAAATATTACTGATGGAGTTACAGAAGGCCTCAGAGAACTCGTTCCTCTGGAGAAGACAATAAATGAAGTACCAAGTTAGACATCACAAATGGGTTGCCACTAAATCCAGTCACTGGAGATGGAGCTCACTAAGATGTGGCTTTGTTGTTACGGAAATGATGTCAGGAGGCTAGGGATCAAAGCTGTAACACGGCCCTCCTCTGATGACCCTGAGATACAATAAATCCAACAACGGAGGTGCTCAAGTTTAAACACCGTTGGATGACATTCTATTTATCCTCTTCTTGTTGCGAAAATATGATGATAGATGGCACAGTAGGAATCGAAAGTTAAAGATTTATTTCATGACAAAATTCAAAAAACCACTTGACACTTATCTGCCAGCTGTTTCACTTAAATGGACAAAACTGGTAGCTGCATGTCAAGTTCCTCGTCTCTCAGGATCGTTACCGCCAATAAAGTAATGAAACTAATTGCTCTTTCTGTTGCAAAATTGTGCATAGTTATCCTATTACGGCCACTATTGATCAGAAAAGTTCTGTTCTCTTTTACTTGAGTTATCAGTAGCGTTCGATACTGTGGATCGGTTAGTTATCAAAGACGCAGTTTTGTTGTGGTTTAAATGCTACGTTAGCCAGCTTAAACAATTTGGTTACGTAAAAGAGACCATGTGTAAAACACGGACTTTTAGTGCTGGTTTCCTCAGGGTTCAGTTCTTGGTCGTTTATTGTACCTCCTATATACAGCACCCCTAGATGGTACTTTGCGTAAACACGACGTTTTATATCACATAAACACCACATGTACGGCAATTGATTTATCTGCTTGGGATTCTTCGGACGACGTGATGTACGAGACTACTGGTGGATTGAAGAAATGTTTCAGGTGGAACTAATAAGAAGATTGTACAAATTCAGTTTGATTTAATTGTAACAAATCCACAATTGCAGGATCAGAATGGTTCACAGTCTTTTCTGTTGTACCCTGTAAACTTTTGCTAATGACCGTAGCCTCTTGCCTACAACATTTTCTTTTTAGCAATAATAACAAAATATTGACCTTCCCTTTATGAATAAAGTAGGAGACTTCAATAAGTTTCCTTTTTCAAAGACAAATTGTCTTTCCTTGTACTCAAGTAAATAATTGCACGCTTTTCTTTTCGGTATGCCTATATTGGACTGATGTCAAAGCTTGAATAGTCAAAACTTTATCAAAGTATCAGCTCCACTTTTAGCGTTTACCGTTATTTTTCGTTATTGTATCCATCATAACATAATATTCATTAAGGAGAAGATTGACTTTAACCACGAATTAGTAATGGAAGTAATGAAAGGTAACAAATTTTGTGGGTTGAAGGGAAATGTGTACCTACTTCCGAGTATGCGCAAAGGTCTTCAGATAGTCGATGACAGCGGGATTATACGATATGGGACCTTCATGCTGATACTATCAAAAGTGTTACCTCCATTAAGTCAAACCATCTGATTTGTTTAGTGGTGAGCAATGTTGAGTGATAAACAACAAATGTCTTTAGTATACACAATATGCAACATTTCAAACTCAATGACTTACAACAGGTCGACACTGCAAACTATGGCCGGAGACTAGACAAGATTGTCAACTATGTATTGCAAATACGGAGCAACGAAAACATTAGTCTATAAACAAAATCAGAATATACTGAGTAGCCTTGGCGATGCTTGTTTATAAACAGCAGTCTAATTTTTATAAAAAAATAATAGAAAGGAAACAACATAAAACTCTGTACATCTTAGGGAACTTCAGGATAGGTCTGTAGAGTTTAACCATCTGCTAAGACAA
>JAAAKL020004140.1:0-21575 GCA_010016065.2 Carybdea cf. marsupialis auct. non (Linnaeus, 1758) | reverse complement strand
TTGAGGAGGAAAAGCCCCTTTCATACACGGAGTAATTTCTGTTCGTTTTAAGTTTTAATGTCGATCCTTACTTTCATTTAAGAAAAACTTGTTTTTTTTGTTTTTTTTTTAATTTCTGGACGTTTTTGAATTAATGCATGTTTTAATCTTGGCTCTCTGCACATAAATAATTAAAACGAAATTTGCATATTAATCAATTGGAAGATTTTGAGAAAAAGGAGCGAGGGTGGAGGCCTAGTTGCCCCCCACTTACGTGCTGATTATTTTGATTAGATATAATCAAGGGATAGATAGATATAATCACATCAAATATTTGATTATATACAAGTATTTGGGGAGGAGGATTTTCCATTTGGAGAATTTTCTGTAGGGGGGAAATTTCCCAATGAAAATCACAACTCACCTGTAGGCTATAAATGATTTATTTTCCTGGTTCCAGTGGAATAATTTCATCAAAATCCTGGGGGGGGGCTTTCCCAAGTCAAGTGAAAAAGACAGTGAAAAAGGCAGTAAAAAATGAGAAATAAAGGCAGTAAAAAATGAGTAAATTTATCCTCCGTAAGGAGGATAAATTTTGTTTCTGTGGAAAAGGTTTGAAAATGTGTATTTCGACTTTTTTTTCTGAAAGTAGCTAAAGTATTTTTCAAAAGGAAAATGATTAGGGTAGTAGTAGTAGTAGTTATGGTAGCAGTAGAAGTAGTGGTAATAGTAGGGTAAAGGCACCAACGATTTGACAGTGCAAATTTGGAACCACTGTCAAAATTTTCCTTCAAAACAGGATAGCTCTGCTTAGTCAGGACTTGGAACACCATCACTTGAAGTCTTTGTTATATTTTTACAATGTGAAACATGGACACTATATCCAATACACAAAGATAAGAAAAGAATATTCAATTCAATCAGTTTCATGTTTTTTTTACACAAAATGAGCTCCCAACAGCTTTTTAGCTATGTAATGTTCAAAAGTCATTACTTGGTTATTTTTTTGGCAATAAAATTTGGGATAAGCACCAATGCATCAAGATACATTAGAGTGGTGCAACGATTGGAATACAAATAAGAGAGACGTTAACTCTTGTCATGAAGGATTTGCAACGAGTAATTCCTTTTCTTGATAACAGATTTTGGCGTTGATAATGTAGTTTTACAGCAAGTGCAACATACGTTGGATAATGGAGCTATCTTGCAATGTCAAAGAACTCTACTTTCCTCAGAGAAGGAGATAAACAAGCAGTTTGAGATAAAGATGCACGAAGTAGTTTACCTTACACAAAATATCAATTTCAACTGACATTCGAAACGACTTTGGGACTTTGGAGATATATTAAAATAACACGATTTGTAGTTTTATGTCCTTTTGTCTCATAAAATTTCCTGCTTTTTCAATCAGCTTGAAATAGTATCTTGGGAACATGACCGAATATTTGAGACACGCTGTCATAATTCTTTAACACTTGTGTTTAAATTGCCATTGATTTTTGAGTCTTTTAAGATACATTTTTGTGTCATTAGGTTACATTAAGTGACTTTCCAAATCTAATAAACTATTATAACTGTTCCATGTCGCTTATATTAAAGGCAGTTGAAGTCTCGATAAACTAACTGTAACCGTGAAATGCAACACTGTACTTGATCAAGTTCCATACCATAAAGATTTGGTACATTGTTTTCTCGAGCTTCAAAACACAATTCCATTTCAACTTCTTTTACAACATTGTAGCTTGTACAATTCTTAGGGCTGTTTAGGAAACCATTTTTTTACTGTTTATGATAGTTTTGACAAAGAGTACCAATTTCAAATGTTTAGCTAGATCTTTCAAACTTCTGGTGGCTGAACAGATCGTGTCAGATCCAACCATATATGTCTCTTGTTGCTCCGTATCTTCATTCCAACTTCTATTGTTTGCACTCCATATGGAGCGCGAGAGAAACATTCTGGGTGAATCAGGCGCTGATATTTTCCTTACCCCATACACCCTTGAACTTCAGATTTTCAGGTAGCCTTTGTGAGAAGCATCCATTTAGACTTTCTTATAAGAAAATGCTACATTTATAAGCTTGTTTTATCTTAAGCTCATTCGGAAGAATTGTCAGCACCTTTCAAGGAACTGTGTATTGCCTGTACTGATATTCCCTCATCCATTTTAATAGCCGTAGACCGCTTCCAACTTTGTAGAAATATTATCAGATTACACGTAGGCATTATCAAATTCATTTGAAACAATATCAAGGAGGGTAGAGTGTTAGAGCCTATTTGAATCTCTGAATAGGTCTAAGTGGTTTTTCCACAGTGAATTTATCGACAAGTTTACAACCTGCATTAAAAGCTGTGAAAGAAGTATTCCGGAAATATTGCCAACAGGATCTCTTTAGTTCCTACAAACCAAGAGTGTGTATATCTTTCTGAAAAGGAATGTCAAATTTCTACAGATGCCTTGGGCTACTTGGTTGATAACATGGGATCTGTCTTGCACGGTAAAAGATTCTTGAATTCTTGTTAACATGAGATGGTCGTTAGGACGAAGAGCGTACTTGTTGACATTGTCATCGATTTCATTTGTAACAATATTTTAAAACTCCTCTCAGGCCGCCGTATGTTTCAGAGAGCATCGGTCTAAGAAGTTACAAATACCATAGTATTGCAATGCGTTTTAATTCATTGACCTACTAAGATAAAGAAGAAAAATAATATTTCTCATTAAACCAAATTATTATTAAACTTTGAATTACACTCAAAAGAATCTTCTGCACTCAGAGACTCCAACAGACTGTTCAAAGTATCAGTGACAGACAAGTCTCGAAAGCAGCCTAGGATAATCTTGACCGGTTTTTTTTATAGGATATGCAGATTCTGCATGTCCCCGCAGGCTAGGTTGCCATAATCAGGTAAAGGCAGTACCTAAACATCATAAAAAAGTGCCGCGCCCGGCACGATGACAGGTATTTGGTTTATTTCAAAATTTTTGAATAGAGGCAGTCTACAAGGAAGTCTAAGGTCATTCTTGATCACAATGCCCCTCCAAGATACGAGAAATCTTCAACATTATCAAATTCACTTTTGTTAACTCTAATACTAACAGTGGCAATGTTAGACAACTTCCACTTGCTGCTAATCATCATGGCTTCAGGGTTACACTTCATGACGTTTAGGGTTAACGTGTTCTCTTGATGCCTATTGCAGACTGAGTAGAGTTCACGGTTTGGTTTATCCTCTCGATAATTAGGGCTAACGGAGCAGTAGCAACGAATAGCATAATCTGCATAGAAGGCTACTTGAACGTGTCCAATAACACCAGGCAAGTCATCAAAGCAAATAAAGATTGATAGAAGAACCAGAATGGTGCTCTGTGGAGCTCCAAAATGACAACTTACAAATGCAAACACTTGGTGGCCCGCAGGGTGCTTGCTGTGACCGTGAGCTCAAGTAAGAATTGAACTAAGGTTCTTGAGCAGACACCATTGGCAAGTAGTTTCCTAAAGAGAATGGTATGATTGACAAGTTCGAGAAACATAGCTTCACACAGCTTCCGATATTCCATATTGCCAAGGATGTCAATTAAAAAGATCAATGAGGCTGCTGCTATAGAACCTTTAGGCTGAAAGGGTACCTATCAATCAGTGCCTACCTATCAAAATGCTATTTAATGTCCGATTGTTCAGAGAAATAGGTACGGACGGACTAACTGAACAGATTTATTTAGTTTATGACCAAGACAGTACCCTTTGGATTTCATCAACGGCTTTCGGTAGCACTCGGAAGCAATATTTGTAGGATAAGATGCAAATAACCTAGTTTATCTTCTGCTTCATCGAGATAATTTTCTTTTTATTTACCACAGCACGTGAGTTCCCTGCTTGCTTTTGGAAGGAATCGTAAACATCAGAGGGCAATCCATATGATAATTAGCATTCCCCGTCAATACTTTCTTGAAGAATAGGATACTTCCGCTGGTCAGCTTCTTAGGAATTTATTTTGAGGTTGATTTGGATCTTGGCTTTGGAAAACTTGGTACAGGTGTGTTGAATTTTGGCTTGTCGTTCCCTGTAACTTGTTATACTTCCTCCCTTCACTATCCAAACCGCCTCTTGTAAAACTTGAAATTTATTTATTATCCATGAAAGTATTGTTGGATCAGCAACAATTCTATGTTGATAACTACCGCCAAAATTTTTTGAATTTCAAGGAAGAGCTGCTTTTTTTCTCGAGTTTTCAAATTTCGATCCCAACTCGTACCTGCACGTTTGGTTGTGATTGAAGATACAGTGCTGTATGTCATAATGACAGCCTCCATCTGACTTGTCTGGACATCATGATTATTAAATCTGGATTCCTGTAGAACATTTTTCAACTTTGCGGGACATTCTATAGCCTACACAAACATTCTATAATGCTCTTCCAAGTTTCAAAAGCTTCCAGAACCTTCCAGAAGTTTCTACAGAACACATTAGAATTCTCCAGAATGTTCTACGCCTTTCTAAGGAGTAAACAAGCCGAATTGTATATAAGACAGGAAGGCAGGCATTTATGCATCATTCACCGAAGCAATGAACATAAGCTGTAAATAGAATAATTAACGATATGCCAACAAAATATCTGATATTGAGCCACCTCATATCTGTGGAATACAACACAGAAAGCACCAAATACTTTGGGGAGCTAAACCGATTTTCACCCAAATGATTTCAATGTTCTATGGACTTGGCCAAGAAAAGAGAGCTCAGAAGTTTAATGCTTCTGGATTCCCTTACTTTGTACGTTTTGTCATCCCTAGTGATAATGCAACACAATGTTCTTTGTAAACTCGGTTATAATTTTTCAACCACCTTGGAAATCATTGGGGTGCTAAAGCCCCTCCAGCCCCTCCAGTGGTTACGGCACTAAGATGTACTCCTAAAGTCAAAGAAATAAGAACGTTTCCAGGCATCATTAGCTGAGTGAAAGAGTAAATTGCAATGGTATAGTAACGGAATAAAAACAACATGATTTACTACATTTCAAAGGAGGAAAATGTTCTGATATTCCAAGATGATGCATTACCCAAACTCCCAGAATTACATCTCATTGTATAACTAACTTAGAACTAAAGTTGTATTAATTCACAGAATAACATAAGTTAGGTCATCCAAGCTCAGCCTAAATACAGAAACGGTACAATGAGTATTCTTTGATATGGAAAGACATTTTGTTTTCAGTATTGTGACATAAGCATCGAATATGTCATCAAAAGTATGATGATTGATGAAAATCATGACAACAAATTAGGAAGGACGAAGACCTTTCTCAAACAGGAACTTAGGAAGCTTAGGACGCCATAAAGAATGGAAGTAGTATGAAGAGCAACAGTTTTGCGCCAAGAGCAAACAGAAACAGGTAAAACCTTGAGGGAGCAGGTGCCATAATAACATTTGACGTCATAGGTTGCCTAAGCGTACCTTTGCTTGCAGAAAACTGGATAATATTACTTATTTACAAGTAAATTGATGCAGCTGTATATCGTTTTAAAATAAGTGCTATAGGCTATTTCCACAGTCCCATTTGTCTTTGTACAAAGTCGGTTGAAGCTCTTTAGCGGTTGTAGAGAGCACAAGTGTGTGTGTGTGTGGGGGGGGGGGGGGGGGGGCGCCACCCAAGGGGCGGGTAAATAGATAACTAAAGCGGTGGGTGGGGGGGGGGGGGGGGGGGGGGGGGGGGGTGACACACCATCGGACGAGATATAGTAACACTTAAGAGACGATTTGTTGATCTGTAGGATCATGGAAGGATGATGAAAGAAGTTAAACTGGTTCATAGAGTGTTATACTGTTGGTATTTGCAATCAACAGTCCTTACAGACTTGACGTATGACCTTACGTTTCCCCGACACATTTCTTGACCCCTTTTTGCAGACCTCTTAGTTGTCATACAGGAGAGAATACGTCTCGAGAAGAAAATCCTCAAACTCGACCATAGGTACCCCATGAAGCTCATCTTGTAACTTTCCAAGTACTTCCTTTTTAACATTTGAATATAACGGATGCAATCAGAGATATTGTGATAAGTCAAAGAGGTGCTTGCCTTCTTACATAGTGACTGCTTTAGCATTAGGAATCGGTGTCAGCAAAAATGAGTGTGTTTTTGGTCCGTGGGATTAAGTGTTTAGATAGTGCTAGTGAATACATACATTACATTAGGAATTTGCTGATGTCAAGTATTGCCAGGTCGAGGTACACTAGTCGATTTAGGAGCATGGAGATCTCCTACGACTTCCCCATGACGAGAGAGAATGTGAAGTTTTTAGATGATTTGAAGCTGAGCTTTTGAGTGATAAACTTCATGCGTGAAGGATTTTAGTGGTGATGAAGGTTTTTGGTGACTTATCAGATATTGAGTTGCTCAGTAGTTTGATAAAGTCCTTGCTTGAGCTTGCATTTCGGTATTAATTCGGATGCAGGGTTTTAACCAGTAGATTTTTGAAGGAGAATTACTGTATAGATTTTACCAGGACGTAGGACCATACCATGTCGTAGGACCATACCATGACGTAGGTAGCACTTGAGCGGCTGGTAGTGGACGATGTACATTTTACGAGGGAAATGAGTTGACGTTTGTTTTGTTGGAGGTGCTCCTCTGCAATTGAGAATATCTTGGATGCTGTTTTGATACATAGAAAATGGCCTGTAGTTGATTAAAAAGGATTCAGGAACGAGAGGATAACCTTTGTACAAATTGTGAAGATCGGCAGGATACTCCAAGTCTACTTACAAAATGTCGCCTATAATGTCATCCATTACGGCATTGATATCAAATTCGGTACAGTTTTGCTTAGCTATCTAGTCGACACCTGCTCCTGGTAGGGGCTGTGAATTATCCAATACAATTCATTGATATCCCAGTACATGAGACAGTCGGTGGGTCTTTCAGGATCAAAGTTGGAAACGATTATTTGCTTTTGGGTAACGATACGATATAACGGAGACCCCAGCACTTATCCCTTGTTAAGTAAAATAAAACATGGCGGGGTAGGTAAGAAGGTCCAGCTATACTCCAGTTTTTGAAAGACAGCTTGCCAAGAAATCCAAGGACTGGTTAAGAAGTGTGGAGAATCATTTGGTGGTATCTTAATAATACGCTATGGAAATTGTCATGCACATCAACCAACACTAGTGCATCGTTCTCCAAGTAAAAATCATGGTACTCCTTCAATGTTTCCATATTTAAGGACGACCACACTCTTCCTGCATGTTGATATTCCTCATCACAACACGTTATGGAGCTCTGATACTCACTCCCCCCTATTAGTACGTAAAAGACGATACCCTTATGAACATATGGACAACTGGCAAAGCTTCGACGAGACATCTTTACCTGCTAAAGAGAAATGCTACAGTTCATTTAATCATTCCAGCATCTCCAAAATTTCTGTAATTATAAAGACATAAGGTAAAATAGTTTCGATAACATTGGCGGAAAGTTTTGAAGAATTCTTGTGTATATGACATTTTATTCCTCTTACTCTGTATTAGTTATCATGAACTATAAGTTGCACGAAACAGCGAAAACATTTAAATACTGAAAAGATTTTTTTGTTAGGAACTCCTCAGAGTACAAAATCGTCCGAATTGAGATCGAGAAGAAATCAATAAAACTTATACCAAGCTGTGTTTTGAAAAGTAGCCAATCAGAAGTTTGACTGCTCATAAGTTTGAATAAAACAACATCAATCTAGCAGTATTGCCAATATTGCCAGTAAGTACACACTAGTCACGGTCTTTCAGATACGATTGCAATCACGTCAGAGCCTTTACGCTGATATATGGTTTAAGTTATGTCATTCCATAAGAATTACATAATTGAGAACATCAAATGAAATGCAGACAAATGAAAATTTTGGATGTACAGCGTGAAAACAGTAATCTTAAAAGTAGGTTCACCTGTGCACTCGACTGGACCAGACTATATTACTGTACCACTAGTTAGCTACATACAAAACCATAGAGCATACACAGGTATGTACTGCTAAAGAATTTTTACAATCGATAAATCTGGTACAATCTAGTTTAGGGGATTATGTGTCAACTTCGCAAACTTCGAGAAAAGTTTGCTGTTGTAGTTGCGTAATCAAATGTTTAATTTGATTAAATAAATTACAACGTAGGTATAAAGTTGTGACACTCTTGTCTACCTTTCGCATCTACATCTTCTAGTTCTATCAGTAGAAGACCAAAATCACTTTTTGGCATAATTTTCTTTCATAATAACAAGCAAATATCTAACTCTTTCGTATACTTGATCTCCCTCCTCTAGTTATATAATGAATTTGTTCGCATAAATTATGTTATCATCTTTGTCTTCATCTGGAATTGATCCCTTTAGCACTTAACTTCCAGTATTTCTAACGTCAACCCGTAGTATTGACTTTCCTCAATTTTTTTCTTCTCTTTTATAACAAACAAAGAATATGTACCGATTCTTTTTGTTATGGGATTTCTGGCACTTCGTTTGCTACTGTTAATACATTTTCATTACCAGATGTAAGTATAGTTATACCTTTGCTCAACGTCTCAAATTTTGTGGACTCATCCTGTACTCACATAAGCACTTCATGTATGGACTTCTAGTTACACGTCCTTCGCTTTTAGGCTGGCAATAAACCACGTGCTTTGATAGACCAGGTCGCTAAGAACAGCCTCAAACATCGGTAAGCTTAACACGAGGGCGAAACAAAGGTAAGAGGCTACGGGGGCTCTATTAAATATTGGCTTCAGTTAAATATTTGCTATGGAAAATGTGAGTAGAGCTACACAAGATTTTCAAGAAAGTAATCAAGATGAAAGACGGTTGGTAGGCGCGAAATGCAGAACATAATTCGGGTTGATCTACGATTTGCATTACTTACAAAAGAGAGAATTGTTGATAGTCCAATAAAGATTTATTAATATAGATGAAGATGGATCAGTCGATGTGCACCAAGCTTTCGAGATGTTGATTTACAACGTTTCTTCAAGTAACAGAAAGTTTCCGCAAAGAAAACATCACCGTTATCAACTGAGAGAGAAGAAATTCAAATGGATGTAGCTTTGTTATTCCAATTACTAGTTCGTGGTTACATTTTTGTAGGGTTTATAAGCAGTAGTTTGATGTGTATTGAAAACAAGAGCAATGTAATTATCTGGTCAAGATGAATTTAATGCAAGAGACAGAGAACATGCAGTTAGATCATGCATTTTCAACGTTAAAGCCAGAAATCGTGTATGAAAACACCTCCAAACAGCAAGCGCATTCTTGACCGTCGTAGTAACGGTATGGTTGATGGCCAGTAGTTGTCTTTGATGGGAAATGTGGCGCTGCTTTAACACAGGACATATCTCATGCAAGAAAAAAAGTAAAAGAAGAAAAGATAGCAATTATTTACCGAAATTATTTATTCTCAATTTCCAAGAATGTCTTTGTGAGCAAAAGCAACAAGCAAGGCTTCTTTCCTGTTGCTTGGTGGCAAACTAACAAAACTGGGTTTACTGTGCATTATTTTAATGGTGTTGCTGACCTTCCTATAGTACAGACAGCAAAAGAAGTAGCAAAGGATCATGTCACAGTTTTCATTCGTGAGGCGACTAATCCGGTTGTTCTTCTGCTGCATCGAAAAAGAAGCTCTTTTACACAAATAAACGGGATAGAAACCACCAATCTAGTGTTTTGTGTAATATCGATTAATCGATTCCTGCTATTCAGGATATGACATAGTATCATGTGTATGTTCAGAGGGAAAGCCAGCTGTTTTACAGATACATTGATACAGCACGCAGCTCCGGCAGGTGACAACGAGTGTCTTTAGGGCTTAAGTGAAGAGAGGAGCTATGACAAAAGTAGTTGAAAAGCTTTTCATAGCGGAAGCAGGCAAGAAAGAAAAGAAACTGCAGAAAAAGCATTTGGCTAATTACTGCAAGAAGCGTCGAGGAAAGTCTGCTATCAAACTTGAGTTACTTGAACCCGCTTTGGACGCTCTGTAAAGACCTCAGAAAGGACAACCACGCGTTACACTAACACCTGGCGGAACAAATGTTCTATGACGGTTCTTAGGCAAATCAGGCAGGACCCGTCGTGTAACCCGCAATGGTATCTCCTCATGCTTAGTCGCAAAAACGAGGTCGGGTGTATGTGTCATCCCTACTGGCAGACATGAAGGTTTCTTTGTCTCTTGGGCTGTAGAGCAACTACATGTCTGGTCGTTTTGTATGCTCCGCCAGCACTTCCCCATTATTGTCACATGTGTTGTCACGTTGTGGTGGCTGCTGAAATCTCCAAGTACGATTGTAGGGTGGTCAAAGGAAGCCTACAGAGGGGCGTTCCAGGCCCCACCAGGCGGTTTATACACGTTTACTACTCTTAGGTTCCCCACCAACACCACATTCATGTGGATGTTATCATTGAGGATAAAATTCTCTACCACAGTAATGTTGTTGGTGTTTTTGGAGAATATTGCGGTAACCTATTGTATGTGGCTCAGGCTATATCCAGGGATCATTCATCTCGAGGGGGAAGGGGGACTCTCGCTTAGTGAGTCTCCTGCAGGGCTATGATATCTATACCAAGTTTCCTCGCCAATTCTTATAAATAATTGCACTTAGCCATAGAGGCTCCCTCTATGTTGAGAAACGATATTCTTACGAAGGTTCTGATCTGGATTGCATTTGCAGTGGAACTTTTAATAAAGTTTTTGGTGCTTCGCATATTTTTCGGACCCAGTGGGCTTCCGACAGTGAGAACGGGGTCCTGATTTACCTAATTTACTGAATGAAGAAACATAATGGAAAATGTCGCGGTGGAATTTGCATACCTGTGCAGATAGAAAACCTTCCTACCTCAGATGATCTTCGGGATACTTTTATCCGATACAAAAACAACAACAAATAATCAAAGAGCACACATGCCATAAAAGCAATGCTTGGACAACGTTTATCAGATTTTTACTCCCTCCTGTCTCTCAGATATATTGCGTTCGAATTCCAACACTTCGATTATATGGTATAGATCAAAGCTGCAACATGTTCCATTCCACCAAGAATGTGCTGCTGTTAAAAAACAAACTTAGTCGAAAACAGCTGTGAAAGAGCGACTAGCGAAAGTGCTTACACAAAGGATCGGCATGCTGTATTAATACATGTACAAGGGAGGCGGGGCATCTATAACAAACTGAAGGGAAAGGGAGTCAAAGAACGTTAAATTTAATAAAACAGATTATTAAATATGACCAAATAAATAAAGATTAAGAAAGGTGTGCACCAGTAAAAATGAATGTGCACCTATGCAACACATGGACTGAACGGTATTTCAGTTTGCACCAGGGGCAGGGGGTGTCAGGTCAAAACTGTACCTCCAGTGACTTTTTTGTAGAATAATATCACCATAGCAAAAGATGTTGTGTGCTATATACATTATTATATACAAATAATGGTGCTTATGTAGGAGTACCTCGATCAAGGACAGATTAAGGACACTTAAACCTGAAAACGGATGGAAGTTTAAGAACAACCAGCCTCATTCCAACTTTAATGGTTCTTATGAAAAAGAAGCGAAGATGATCGTACAGATATAAGGCTGATTTACACGCTACGATTTTGTCGGGCCGACTCACAGTTGGTATGACGTAAGTCTATTGTTCAGGAGTCTAATGTCACAGTTCTTTATTTCAGGACGGATCGGGATGATTTTTAGGAAGTCTATGACATTTGAACACTCCCGATCTTGGATGTCGTGGCAGTGCCTCGAAGTTTTAACATGGACACTTTGAAGTCGCGATGGAAAGCATGTCTTTCTTTAAAGCAGAAACTACATTACTGTTAGCAGCGTCTTGTAGGGACATTCTGTAGGCGCATCAAAGAATAATGCAGTGAGTTTTATTTGCAATTTTAGCATGCATAGCAAAAAACCAGCCAAATGACTATGTAGTTTCTCATGCAAGGCTATAGTACCATCCAGATGAATGCAGCCCCCAGAATCTGGGTGATTGCTTATTTCCCATTCTCAAGAAAGGTCTCCTTTTCAGCTTCTTATAATGTTTATGAAGAATATAAAATCGCGAACAGTGTTGTGAGCTCAAAATCGTCGAGCGTGTCATGAAGGCTAACTACTCGTGTGGGTTGGTCACGTGACTAAATGGTCACTAAATCGGCCACACAAATCGTGGTGTGTTAACCAGCCTATAGGAAATCATGAAATTAAAGAAAAATGGGGACAAAAGGAAAAAGGGGGAGGGGCATGGTGTAATACTTTCATGGCTATGAATAGTGTTACCTGTATCGAAGCAGTTCAAAAATTATCTTTTAGACTCTGGACTATTTGACAATTTTATGCATGGCTGCATCTTACCTACAAAAATCTGAAGTGCTGTTGATAAATATGGCTTAGACCTACGGAATGTGTCCATATGCCTACGAACGTTTTCATCGTGATAACTATGGCCATGAGACCTTAATATTTTACACTCACGGGCCCGAGGATACACGTTAGATAAATTATCAAGGGTATCCTGGAATGGAATAGGGGCCCGGGTGCTATTGTTACTTTTCAACCATAATTCTTTGGGGTAAGGGGGAACGGGACTCTTAGAGCATTTCTATCATAAACCGTTTTTCACGGATTTTCTCAAAAATTTACTTTTCTTGCCCTAGCACTTTTCTTGTCACCTTGTTGCATATCCTATCAACAAGTATTACAATTTTCTTTAAAGTTCTGTGGGTGTAATTCAACGAAAACTATCGAATATTTTATTTGGTATAGCGAGAACACACCGTATATACACATACTGAGACTCGTCTGCATTCTGTGCTTCTCTTCCTTTAGACTGTCTAAGAGCTTTTGTTGTCCTTTGCCGCCATGTTCATGAATTCAGCGCCTTCAAAATAGATGGAAAACGTGCACCTTGAGAGATGTAAACAAGAGAACGAGTTGTACTTTAATTCTATGTGACCTTACTCCGTTAACTCTCAGCCTCTTGCCCTAAATATAAGATCTCACACATAAAATCAATGTCTCTCTACCGTGCTTATTATTGCACTCATGAGAGTAACTTTGCGAATATTTCCTGTACAGAAAAGGCCCTGCCGACTTCCCTGAATATCTTAGTCCATGACCATAACATCTTCACAGCCGGTTCTTATTCACGGAACCAACTACTACTAGTTGAGTTCTGCAGTGGCATTTCTCCAGGAGTTCACTGATCGCAGCTTCCCATTCTTTCAGTACAGCGAAGACCCACAAGCAACCCGCTTCACCTTGTTACCAAGCAACTAACTGCAGGTGAGACCTGCGCAATTTCCCGATTTCAAAGTGCGCAGATGTGAGATGGGCCGATCATGGCGACTATACGCGAGGTGACTATTTCTTCAACTTGCCGCGTAAAACTACTAAAATGGAACGTTCAAAGAGGACACCACGTTAAGAAAGATACTGTCCTCGCAACGTTTACATACTGTGACAAGAAAGATAACGCCGACGAGTTTATGTGCCAACACAAATTGAAGGCGAAATGCTCAGGAACAGTTGTGGATGTTGTAGCGAAGGTCAACGACGAGATCGAGCCAGGGTAAGCGCTTTGGTTGTTTAGCATAGTTAATTTGAAGTAAAATGTTGTCTGTTTTGTTGAAAAAATAAGTTTACTATGGGATCTGGTATTTTTACTGGTGTAAAGCTCCTCTTTGGTTCATATTTATTTCTCATCTCCCCCAATCGACCGTTCGATATGCCGCCATTGTGATTATAACGTTGATGTTTAAGTTGCGACGTTTCGTTGGGCAAGGGCGTAAAGCGACCGGCTGAGAGATTAACCAGTAAGAAGAGTCAAAAAAGCTTGTACCCAGTTTCCTTTCGACGTTTATGGGAAGAAGACATTTAATTTGACACCGACTTTGACTGCTCGATAGCCCGCAAAATTCAAAATTATCTATCAACATGAAGTTTTCCCAGGAACATAAGTACTTAGTTGTCCATCTTCCCCATTATTGAACCCAAATGATGGGATGTAATGTAACTGATTAACATGACTGAGAGGCTTTAACAAACCGTTTTAACCTAAGTGGGCCTACCACGCGCACGACCATGCCATTGAAGGTAAAAATCCAGAATTGATCAAAGTTGATGTAACGTAGATGAGACAGAATGCGCTACTTTTGATTTTCCTCGCTCCTTAACGATCGCTTTTGTAACGGTACAAGGAAACTCATTACAAGTGTAACCATATTTAGAACATGGCTGATATCAGTTGCAAGCACAAAAGCAAGCAAATTGATATCCAGGTATACCCTTTTCTTACATGGTCACTGAATGTTATCAGATCTGGTAGAAGTTATCTTGGTATTTTCAAAACAACAGGATTATGTTTAGCCATTAGGAGATGCTGTTCCTATGGCAAGAATGAAGAGTATAATGGTGAGCAAGGCTGTAATAACTTACATGAGATGCTATTTGCACGAATGGGCTTAATATAAATGGAGTTCATGAATCTTTTGATAAAAACTGATTTGATGTACAACTTAAACAGCTTAGTGACCAGCTTCTAGAAGCCTATGGCACACTGTGATTTTTTCAGTCAGGTTCATGAATGCCATCTTTTGAATGTGTAAATCACCCTTCTAATTTTAAAGGTAGCATTTCCATGACAGTATTTATGTTTTGTTTGCGATAGTTGCCTACCTGCCTTGCAAATATGACATTTTGATGTGACTTTTTCTTGTTTATTTTTATCCTCTACAGCGATTTTGTACTCAAGATAGAGGAAAATCATTGCACCCACCAAACAGTCATGAAAGAGATGTGCTGTGATTGTGGAGCAGATTTGAGAAAGTAAGATACATAGTAGTTTCAGAAGTTATGATGTGATGATCATTTTTTGTATGTAATATGTATGTAGTGAAAGGTGTTGCAAGGTTGTGTAGTATTCTCAATGTTGCCATAGCAACAATAACGTCAGTGCCCGCTCCCGGAACAATAGTGTTTCAAAATCTTAGTTCATTGCCTGTCAGTTGTTATCAAGTCATGATGGACGTTCTCTTATGTTCTCGTTAATATTTAGTAATATAGTTAAATAAGTACGAATATGAATGTGTCCTCCTTTAATGATATTCTGTGAGTACCAGTCAGATAGGTAATATTACAGGTTGTATGAGGTTTCATATTTGGTCAGAGTGTCAACGAAGTAAAACATGACAGGACCAATGATATGATAATTTTTTTCAAAGAAAGATCTACAATTATGAGCATAGAATGATAAAGTATGTCTAAAGAAGCATTGGTTTAATTAATCTGTATGATATATGTATATATTGTCTTTTTACAGTGTGGCATATGAAAAACTAATGTATTGTTTTGTACGTCACAATGTTTATTCAGCATTCCTAAATTTTTTAACATAAAAAGAGAATTGTGCAACTTTCAGGATAAACTGCACGATGTTGAGAAAATTGTCTCTCAATTTATAGTGCTTGCCAATGTTGCAGAACAAGTATACAATTAATGATTGGCACACTGATTTTTGCAGAATGCCATGATTAATTTAATGCTGTATTTTAAATAGCTTGCCAGGGTGTGTGCCAGTGGCCAGGCCTACATCATGGACATGAGCACAAAACCAAGGTCCATAGTTTTTATGTCCTTATTTTGGACCTTGCACCTTACTATTATTTTGACCCAAGGGCAAACAAATTGTGGAGCACTCTTAAATCCGCTTTTGCAGTATTCTTGTATGCCCATTTTAGTCATGGCATTATGCCAAAATCTAAAGCATGGGCAATTGAATGGAGGTCCAGTCATAGACAGTTTTAGTGTCCATATTTTAGTTATTGTCTTTGCTTGATTCTAAATGGTGAAGAATAAGTGTGCCAATGTGCAAGGAATGTGCACTCTCTATTTAAGAGCTACAATTGTACCCTTGCATCATCATCATCATCATCATCATCATCATTTTCATATAGCATCCATGTTTTCCGTTATTTAGGGTTGGACGGGCGAATGGCTCTTCTCCACTGGCTCCTGTCCAGCGCTTTGTCCTCCATAATACTGCTCAAGGTGTCACTTGTCTTCATTGATGCACTCTTACCAGGTCTTCTTGGGGCATCCTGGGGGTCTTCCGCCATCTACATGCAGGTCTGCGGCTTGCTTGAGGGGACCATGCTCACAGGACCTCTGCACGTGACCAAGCCACCTTAGTCTTCATGAAGGCAACATTGTGTATTCTTTGCCCTGGTTGCTTCACCAAAGGGGTACTGTCTGATATGATGTTTATTAGGAGCCACTATCTTTTTTAAACATTGTTTTCTTAGCATTTAAGGCTCTAACTTTACCCAGGAATACTTCCTTTTATACCAAGTCACAATCCTGGTCAGATTTTTCATGGGTGTTCTTAGACAAACAAGTAGCAGTAAATTTGGACTATTGGGACATTTATGACATTCTAAAGCAGGGCAGTCTTGTTTTATTTTGATCTTTAACCCAACCATACCACTTACAACTGCTCCAACTTTGTACTTGACCAGGGTCTTTGGGAATGGACATCATAACTTTTTTATGATCTGTAGACTTTGCCCTTTCTGATGGATGCTACCCAATGCGATCAACCAGCTCGGTTGTCCCAGGGATAACTTGCTTACAGGCCTTGAAACCTCAGCAGCTTTCAACTGCTCAGTAATCTTGTCAAAGGTAGGAACCAGACACACTTGTAAGTCATTGCCTACCTCCTTTGCCTGTTGCCCCAATTATGATTATGGAGAGCACAATACTCACAGGAATCTGCTTAGCATTTAATTGTACTGCAAACTAATCAATAGTCCAGCTATGTTTTTGGACTGTACTGTTTGACTATGACCGTTTATTCTATATCATAGAAACCAAGGTAGGCAGTTGGAAAATATTTTGGATCACTGATACTAATGGGACAACATACCTGTAGTAAATTGTATCAAAAAAGGTTTTTAGGGCAAGAATGTCCTTATCCTAGTTTACAAGTGCAGAGTGGGAGACAATTGTGCTATGTAATCAGATGAAGATGCAGAAATGTGTGAGGTTATGTATGTATGATTTGTTATTTTCCTCTACAGGGAACCTGGTGTGCCCGGTGATCTTCTGGAACCTGTAGCAGCATCTGTTCCTATGGTACATAATATTCCTGAACTCAGAGTTAGTGTTGAGGTAAGAGGTGCTTGGTTATATGACATATTTTATGTAGAGTATCCTCAAAGATATAACATATCAAAACATGGATGACAAGTAATCCTGATAACTACTTTGAAGATATATATCCGATCATATCAGTATGATCATCATCATAGCAGCAGTATCACAATCATCATGGTAGCAACTGCATCACCATTATCAGTATTATTGTCACTTTCATTGGATCATCGTTGTCATTATTGTTGCCATTATCATTGTCATTACATCAGTAGCAACATCATTGTTGTCGTCATATTATGATCATTATCATCATCATCATCATCATTGTGGTATCTTATAAATGAATACATACTGGTCACCGTCAGCCTCATTATTCTCCTTCTCATATCATCATCATTAACATCATCATAATAAGCAGGAGCAGCCCAAAGATTTGAGGCAGGGGCTTCAAGTTATTGCAGAAGCTTAAACATTCAGGAATTAACATCAATAAACATATTCCCGTAACTCCCCAGGCCTGCTTGGAGATTATTATTGAGTCTCACATGTACATCATATCAGATTGCTCTTTCTAGGACACTGGTATCCTCGTTGTGAACTAAACTTTCTAAGGCATATTGTCTCCTTTTACTACTTATTTTACCCTTAAAATAGGCTCGATTAGATTGCACTTAAAAACATGGTATCTTCTTCTTAATAGGAAGCAGAGAAGCTTGCAAAGAAAGATGAAAGACAACTCCTAAAAGCAAGAAAGTTGGCATTGGTGGTTGATTTGGATCAGACACTGATACATACCACGGTTGACCCAGTTCCACTCGATATCAAGGTATGCAGGTTTTGGGTTTTTATCATAATAAATAGGCTTTTGAGAGTATGGCATGAGACTGACCCCTCAGGGAAGCTTCATGAAAAGTTAGCATCAGTTTGACTGTCACTTGTGGTGATTTTATTCCATGATTTCTTGTTTATAAAACAGTATTTTTCCTGGCTTGAATGTTGATTAAAACTCCAGGAATAGTGTGAAAAGCCTATTCTACTGATCATACTACTAACCATGTAGAGGATGACCTTGTAGGTGTTTCTTTTGCTTGATAATGAAAAGACCAGAATTGACTCTTCATTACAATACTATTGGCCACCCCATCTTTTTGAAGGTGGTAAGTTTTACCTGTTTATTGCTTGGCTGGTCAGAGGGGAAATGGTTAAATTGTGAGCAGAGAGGATCTGAGGCTATTCCTGCCATGACTGTGGTGTTGTTAGATGGTACAGGAGCATTTCTGTTATCTATGTTTTCAGTCAGCCATCTCATAAGCTCTGGTAATAACCGAAAGCATTTTCCCCAATCAACATAAGGAAGTATTATATGGTCAATACATTTTCGAATGTTATAGAAATGTTTCCTTCTACCCCTGGTCATTTATTATTAGCTTTCAATCTCCTGCTTTCCCTGGCCTTCTTTCCAGAGTCCATTCGCAACTAAGGTACAGTACCTTATGCATGAACGTTACTGTACACTACTTTCGAACACAGGTGATAATATTGGTCAATTCGCTATCTGTTTTTAAACATCCCTCAAGTATCTCCTTTTACGTTTTTTAAACAGGACATGTTCCACTTCACTCTACCTGGTCATCCTTATCAGTACCACACAAAGCTGCGGCCAGGTGCTAAAAGGTTTCTGGAAGCCATATCACAGTATTATGAGCTTCATATCTTTACCATGGGTTCACGGATGTATGCGCATACTATCGCCAAATTCCTGGATCCAGATGCGAAACTCTTTGCACATAGAATACGTTCAAGAGACGAGTGCTTCAATGCATTTTCAAAGTCACAGGATCTGAGGTAATGAAAGCCTTTTTGGCTATTTTTTTTATTCTTAGCAAAGCAGCTGTTTTATTGATGTTTCATAACAGAACTTGTATCATTCTCCAGGTTGCACGGATTTTATTTAGGAATTGTCAATATACAATTTCATATTGAGGTCCTATTGCCAGGTGGAAACCTGCATTTCCATCCCCAAATCTCTTTAATAATGTTGGAAACATACTAAGGTAGTGAGATTACAACAGATACAAGGAGCAACTGTGCATTGATAGGCATTGAATTTGGTAACTCTGGGATACTGGACCTGCTCTTCTGATTTCTGGTATGCATGTTTTCTTAGGACAGGACCTTTCCAGGAATAGAAAATCATTTACTATAGGCTTCCCAGGTATGGATAGGATTTTCGAATCTTTTTCAGGGTTTTCAAAGCATCAGTGATTTAGTTGGTTGACCCCTCCAATTTCCAGCGCAGACCTAAAGAAGTGGGAATTTCAAGGATTTATCTTATATTAAAGACGCTAAGAACTTCTGTGTCTACAAGACCATAGAAAAAAATGAGCATGCATAAAACCTGTTAGAGCGTCTGTTTTAGGGTTTTAACCTAGATTTTGCTGTCTTTTCTCCAGAGCTCTGTTTCCTTGTGGTGACCATATGGTTTGTATAATTGACGATCGGGAAGACATCTGGAATTTTGTTCCGAACCTAGTCAACGTCAAGCCATACAGATATTTTGCCGATGTTGGCGACATTAACTCTCCATTCCAGCAGCAACAGTCAGAAGATCCAAACGCAGCAACAGGTGCTGGAGATGATGTAGAAACTAAACAAGGCAACGAAAATAATATTAGCCAAGGAAACCAAAATAAAAGTGATCCTTCACTGGAAGATTCTGTGGAGCCAGAGCGAGGAACAGAGGATTCCAGTGCCCCCCGTTCAAGGGATTGCATAACCATATTGAAAGAGCATGAGGAAACAAGTAGTGATAAGCCTCAAGGGCAGGGAACTGATAAAACGACAGATCAAGTATTGAAGCCTACAAAAAGTGCGGCCGGAAGTGGTAAGTAAGTTTTTTAACGAGTTTGTCTATCGATCTTAAATAGTATTGTGACGACTGTTTAACTGAGTTTAGGCAGGCTGGTGCCTATTTTAGTGATGATAACGTGAGTATCTGTTACTTGCTAATGAGACGTGGCACATATGTTGAGAAAAAAGCTTATTTTAGAAATGTTAAGTATTGACGTCACATATTAGGCGGAGGTTGGCAAGTACTTAAAGGCGTTGGGAAGTTCATAGTTAAAATAGTGTCAACTATCAAAACGTGCAATAAGTGTGTTTTTAGATTTAATAGGTAACAAACATCTCGTGAAGTGAGAAACTATGTTTTGAGAGATAGGACAGGGAGGTGACTGCAAGCATGAATAGGTTGTCATCCGAAGGGGAAACGTAGCCCCCGTTCCTAGTAGTGGCTTCAGCCTTGAAGAGGGTGAAAAAACAAACAAATAGAAAAAATAAAAAATTATCAATTAATTTTAAAAAAGTTATGGTAAGGAGCTATATTACGTGCAGTTTACCCAATTTATGCCCAAAACCAAGGTTTACTTAAATAAGTTAATTCAGACACTTCGTGTTGTTTGTTTGTGACTCTTTGAAGGGGTTAATCATAACGTCATCAGAAAAGTATTTTTACAATTCTTTTTTGTAAATGCTTCTCAGTAACTTTATAGAGAAGTCAGAATGTTTCAAAAAGATTGGAGACGCCATGAGATATCAGGAAAGATAGAGAACGTAAGACGGAGAAGGTTGTTGGTTCAAGTCCTCCCTCGGCCATCAATCTGAAAACTCCTACTGCGAACGAGGCAGTAAAATAAGTACCTAGTATAGGCTGGGGAAGAATTGAGGCGGCGAAGAAAGGAACTGGACACCTTACGTTACTATGCCGTGGCTCAGGATATATGATTATCTACCACATCACATCCCCTACTCTCTGTAATAGAGTATGGGACTTTAAAAACCACACAAAAACCGCACACCCTGTTAATAACCATAGTTTCCGTGCTTCCGGTTTAGAGACCAGGCTACCGGTGACCATGATATGCAATGTGAAATAACGTGTTGTACATCATCTACACGTAGTTTTTATTGGGACCTGCAATGTACACAGTAACACAAATAGTGGTTAAAATTTAGGACTTGGGCAACGTCAGCGTGCGAATGGTACATACGTGATGTCTGAACGAAGTTGACGTGAGATATCGCGTCTTCTACAGTATATGCGTACATGGCAGTTTGTAAATCCGTTGTCGTAATATGTGCCAATAGTAAATGCAGTTAAGATAGTGTCGAGCCCAAGTTGACTCCGAGAGCTATGCGCTAGTTACTCGTCAATTCCATATTTCCAGGTTGTGCACTACTTCTGCTACAGGATACAATTGTCACTTGCTTGTTAAGAAAAAGCGAAATGGTATGTTTCGTTTTTTATCCGTCAACCCGCCAATAGCGCAAACCCATTTAAGCCTTTGTTTCTAAAGATAGACTTTACATCACTCGAGATCGGAAACACCGGGCAAGAATCGACTTCAAAACAGAGCAATCGTGTGCAGCGTCA
>JAAAKL020004139.1:0-12399 GCA_010016065.2 Carybdea cf. marsupialis auct. non (Linnaeus, 1758) | reverse complement strand
GTAAATGCGTGAATGAATAAGTGGGTGAGTGAGTGAGTGACTAAGTGAATGAGTAAATGAGGGTACATCAAAGTTTTTAATAAGTAAATGCGTGAATGAATAAGTGGGTGAGTGAGTGAGTGACTAAGTGAATGAGTAAATGAGGGTACATCAAAGTTTTAAATAAGTAAATGCGCCAGTGAGTGAGTCTTTGGATACATGACTTAATGGATGGATGAGTTGAAAAGTGAGGTATTAAATAAGTAAAAAAATTGCAGGCTTATTGGAAACGATAAACGAGAGATACGTTGAGTTATTTAATCAGTTTGTCTCTCTGCCTATCAATCTGTGGGTACGCAATGCCTTTTTGAAAGTGCTCATTCATAACAAATCAAGGTAAAAGTTATGTTTTCATTAACTATATATGCGACTGCACTACAATAGATCACATACAGGAAATGTTGTCAAGTTTCGAGAAAAAATGTCAACTCAGAAGCTATAGTCGATCTAAGCATGTGAGTATGTAATTAAACTGTCATTCCTAAAATCGGATGGGACCACACCCATACACTGCACGGCTTGAGTTCCAGCACAGCGTAGATATCACATCACTCCCTCATGAAATATTTAAGAACCCTTGTCTAGCCGATGTGGTAACAACAACTTTGGCACAACTTTCTCGTCTTGCTGTCATTTAACGAATCGAGGGTGATTAGAGTAGGACTCAAAAAATCGAAATGATTTGCTTATTCATTAAATCCAAGCATGCCTTCAATTATAATTTAGGAATCAACGTCGGACATAAATTCGGAACTCAGACTGATCCAATAAGTTTTAAGCAAACAGCAAGGTTTCAAGGGCAGCTTTGATATGAGTGCTATGATTTCAAGCCCTTAACACAGAAGGTTTCAGAGACCACCCGTTACTTTGCACAGTCACTTAGCCTTAAAAAGTTTGATTGCTTTGACAAGGCCTTCTCCTTAGTATTTGTTATATCATAGTGCAAAAGACTTCGCTTGTGTAACTGTGACAAAATTTTAATTAATTTAAGGCAGAAAGAATGCTGAAGTCTTACTTGAAAATGCTGCAAAAGGATTTACTTTGAAAAAGGCATCGCATCCTTTAAAGAAAGTGGTAGTGCTTCCCAAATAGAGAATATATTTATGAAAATCGGTCAATTTTCAATGCTAAGTGTCAGAAAATAATGTGAAACCGCGTGACTTTGGCCTCAGTTGTAAGCGTATCATGTGAGGTATCAGGGAATCTAAAAGGCCTATCTTGCATCAATAGCTAACGTGCAGTGCGCCACAGAAATCCAATATTCTACATTACGTTTCTTGGTCTATAATATTTAAAACTAATCTAATGATGAATACAAAAATCCAGCAAAGAGAGCGTAGGAAGAACAGAGTGGCAAAGAATAAATCCAACTTTGAGGAACACATATAATTTTCTTCTCAGCTTTTGATGTATCTCATCATTATAAAAGGATACCAAAACAAATTTTAGGCCAAAATGTAGTACAATACAACAGTATAAAAAACGTAGTGGTCCCAAAGGGAGAACAGCAAGTGTTAAAAGAGAAATAGAGGAATAGAGCTCTGGGATAAGTTTAGAGAAGGTTTAAAACATTTAAAACTTGTCTCGCATCGTGTTAAGAAGAAAAGATTTGAACCTATTCTGTCCTGTAAGAAAAGATTAGGGGAAAATAAAGCTCACACAAAAACTTCCATTGAACTTTTGACAGACTGATGAGCCGCACGGCAGCCAGTTCGTGGTCGAAGCACACGGTGAAAAGGGACTGGTCTCCAATGTTGCGATGTCAATAGCCATCGGTGGAGGATTGGGTGCTAATATGGCTATTGATGAATATGAGATATGTTATCATCAGTTAGATTAAAACGCCACCATGGTGTGTTCATTGTTGACGCGGTTCAACAATCAGCGTCCCATGAAGTTATAGAATATTGTCCTATTTCTACATTACAGTATCTACAGTGCTATTTCTTTCCTGCGTCTATATCCCTTATTCCGGAAAAGACAAATGGATCCTCTTCTTGTAACCCCCTCGAATCCATCACCCTTTAAAATATCTGCAATTTGAAGTAGGAAAAGAAACAAACACAAAAGCCTAATCTTAACGTTCATGCCTGGCATACTTGGCTTCATTTTGAGCTATTTGTTTCTTGAAATGTTTGGTCACGTGACTTTAAAATGGCGTCTTTCAGTTTAGGATGACGTTCTTCAGAATTACTTTAAATACCTATGTGTTGAATTTCACTAAAAGGGGGAGAAGAAGAGGCGTTTGATGGAGCATGATAGGTTGTAATTTGGAAAAGCTATAAGATTTTAACGGGGAAGATATTCTAAACAGCATATTTATATTGATATTAAACACGCTTCCTGATCACAATAAATACAACACCACCACCCCTCTCCGTGACATTTACTTATTTTATTGTCAAAAAATTACTTTATCAAAACAATGTTTTTTAACCAACTATCCTTGATCCATCAGCGTATAAAATATGAACCTTTATCCATCGCTTTACAAAAATGCGTATTAGCTATGAACCTGCACTAATAACTTTAAATGAAGACTAAGCTCTGGTTGCGATTCAAATATAATCAGTTGCCAAATTGCAGCATAAACTTTCATGTCAATTATTAATTGCTACCAAGTTATTGTAAATTAGACGTATATTGCTCTGTATGTTTTGATCCCATGACGTTGGAGAAAGAAAACTATAACAAACATGTACGAAAAATAAATCGAAAATTGTACGACATATAAGGCTTTAGCATTTATATTGATTTTATGAAATTCACACTCACTATCATTTTAAAATGATTAGAATAATGATATGATAATGATAATCAGCAATTCCTGAACACTTAAAATAATCTCAAATCTTAATTTAGATGTTCTTAGATGCAAAATTTGCATTCAAGCCAGGAAACATGCTCGCTTTTTGAAGATCAGATTACAGAAAAGGATTGTTGAGTGAGAAATTATTATTTCCCGCAATCTTCAGTAGAATGCACTGATAAACACTGAATTTTTTAACTGTGTTGACATTGTATTAAAAAACATCAGAGTATACGGAACCATGTCAGGTGTCAAACAAGGATCTACACAGTTGCCCACTCTCTTCAACGTTCATCGCGATCAAACGGTCAGATTTGATGACAACAAAGGAAACCGGCCGGAACTTGGCATATCGTTCAGGTTTTGAGCCAAGCTAGAGCAAGAGGTGAGTATATACAATGGAAAGACAGTAACTATTCCAGCTTAGATTATGCAGGTGTTTTATGATGTTAACAACAAGTGAATCACGGAAGATAGCATGAAATCAGGGCGAGCTAAATATTTAGATCGCCTTGCATGAAATGCATTTTAGTGGGGACATCGTTTTTATTTTGTTCTCTATTTCTGTTTGTGTTTTACCCGTTGGGAGCCTCGACGAAGTATAGCGACGTAATGCTAGACCGAAGACGGTCTAAGTGGGAACGGGTTAAGAATCTCGTAGATGCAAGCCGCTTGATGTCAGTGTTTTTGTAATAAGTATTGTAAGGAAAGAAACAAATATCCTTCGAAACGTGATGCTTGCCCTGCACATTTAATTGCCATAAAATATTAGCGAGGTGAAAGCGTGATACGATTAACTTCTTCAGGAAATGTGACTGTACTTTCTGTGAACCTGGAGTGTCAGAACTTGAAGTAGCTTGCTCTTGCTCCATATAATGAAATATGATCTAACTTTCCATCAGAAAACACCCCTCATTTCTCTACATACTGCAGAAGGCTTGCTACCTTCACCGGTGGATATGTAGACTGGTACCCTTATCTCTGCATGTTACAGGTCTCCTGGTCTCCTGCTGGCCTAGCACCCCTATCTCTGCTTGGTACATGTCTCCTGGTCTCCTACTGGTCTGGCACCCCTATCTCTACTTGGTACATGTCTCCTGGTCTCCGAGTCTACTGGGACCCCTATCTCTGCATGCTACATGTCTCCTGGTCTCCTGCTGGTCTGGCACCCCTATCTCTGCTTGGTACATGTCTCCTGGTCTCCGAGTCTACTGGAACCCCTATCTCTACTTGGCACATGTCTCCTGGTCTCCGAGTCTACTGGCACCCCTATCTCTACATGGTACATATCCCCTGGTCTCCCGCTGGTCTGGCACCCCTATCTCTGCTTGGTACATGTCTCACGTTAAATCTTAAATACGCAAAACTTGTATTGATTTTTATAACTTTCTTTCGTTTAAAGGAAACGATACAACATTTATTGAAGAACCAAGCGAGATGTAAACATATTGTAATCCTCCCTAAACATCAAGTAACTGCCGATACTCACAAACAACAAAAACTAGCTAATACTAGGGGGCTATTTATTGTTGTCGTACAAACGCCGTCTTATTGATGTCTCGATATCGTATTCACATATTCACAGACTGATATCAAGAAGTCTACTTACATATGAGAATAAACTTTCTCTCTGCTGTGCAACTGATCCATGAGTCCACTATTTCCAGACTCGAAGACCCCTCTTCTTGTAACGAAAAGGCTATCTTCATTTATGGATACAGAGGAGAAAGATATCATCTCAATCCAGGAGTTGTGGTTAGGCAATCGGAAGAAGTCATGTGAGAACTAAAATAGAATCTTTGTACGAGTTGCCTCGACTGTACAATTTCAAGGAGATATCCATATTACTTTCGTAAATACTCCTTTTTATTAGTGTATAGCTAGCGTATTTCTGTAGTCACAAGTGTATTTTATTAATTTGTGAAACCCATATACAAAAACTGCCACAAGGCAAAGTATTGGGTAAACTATGCTCCTCCGTTTTCTTCAAGTTAATAATAAGCCCAAACTAAGTATTTTGAGCACTTGACCATGAAAATTGCCCCCACTATATCCTTTATGTTCAAGTTCCTTTGAAAGTATCAATCATTAAGAATGAAAAACATTACTTTGGAGTTCAGACGTTTACTTTTGCTTTTGGGCAAGTAGTAAACTTCAAATCGTCCCCAGAGTCTCTCTTGAATTACACATCATAAATGATGTGGGACTGTTAGGGGAATATAACAAGCGCTTCTTTGTCTCGATGGCTGCAATCTCCTGATTAGCAGAGAGGTATAGGCCCCGCTTGAGAGCAGGACGGCAAAAATTTGGTGTATAGACTCTTGAGCATGCTCTCCTCCACGGAAATCTTTAGCAAAAGGTGAAAGATTTGTTCGCTGCTGAAGGAAAGCCAGAGATCTCGATGGCTGCTACTATTGAAGTATGTATGTGATAGACCAATCAATGACACCGCATGAAAGACCTGATTGATTGGGCATATTCCTAATTATTATTTTAGGGTTTTCTTTTCTTACTTGTTCTTTTCCTTTTCCCTGTAGTTGAGGTCGGTGCCTTCTTTCGCATCGTCTACATCTTGTTCTTTGTCTGCCCCCTAAACCTTTTCCTTTGACCAACATCATGGCTGCAGTAGTCTGGTATCTCTTTCACATTCCCCGACATTCCCTAACACCAGCTATGGTTCTAACATCTTCGTTTCTTCGTTCATCTACTAGTGAGACACTCATTATTCCACTCAGCATTCTCATTTTAGATTTCAAGAAAATCGTCTTCCACTTTTCTTAATGCTTATGCATCTGACCCATACTAATGTACTTGTATTTTCACTTTTAAACTGAGAAAAAGAGGCATTATTCCTTCGTACAGGGCCCCACTCACTTTCTACCCACCTCTCCAGCGACGCCACCACCCTACATCTCAGACTTACCCCTGATTCTTCACTTTCTGCTTCCCTCGCTCCTTAGTATTAGAATGATTTATCCTGCTTTAGGTCGGCATTGTGGATATCCGCCGCATGAACTCTTTCCCCTACAATCATACATCTGAGTGTTGTTTTGCTTTTACCAGCATTCACCTTCAAATTTCCACTCTCCACTCTCCTCTGCTATTTTCCCATCCCTTGTAGCAATTTTTGCTCTGTTCCTGACATCACAACTAAGCATATAAGAGTTTTCAGGCAGCATCACATGCAATTTCATCCGTTAATACCTATAGAACTTTTATAAACAGGAATGGACTTAAGGTTAATCCTTGATGTAATCCAATATTGTCAAACTCCTGGTTATCTCCGTACGGAATTTACATTGACTTTATGGCCTCTTCGTACAAGTCCTTATTTATGTCTGTTAGCCCTTTCGGCACATCCCATTGTTAGACATCAGAATACCATTCCTCTCAGCATTCTGCACTAGGCTTTCTCTTGATCAAGAAATTCGTAGTAAATTACTCAATTTCCTTCTAGTACCTTCTCCCATATTTGTGTAACTACACAGACCCAATCTCATGATCCTCTACTTTTCATGAATCCAAACTGATGGACTCAAACCTTTACCAAAGTCCTCTGTCCACAATATTCTTCCCAGCTTTTAAACAATGTTCTATCATTTTCTCTCTGTGGTTTACACGTTCAAGTATATCTCCCTTGTTCTTGAAAATTGTGCTATTGCTACTCTTTCTCGAGTTACTTTGAAACTTTCCTTCGCCAATCACTTTCCTAATACGTTGTTTAAGACATACTTTCCCTTCTTTAATTTTTTATCAGATCTATTGATACAGTCCAGGTGCCTTTCTGTTTTTCATTTTTCACTGACCTCATAGCTGCTTCCACCTCGTAATCTTCTACCATCTGACACCTCTCTTTCAGACGGTTTATGTACCGCTCGCATAAAAACACTATCGGGCTGTTGCTTACCAGTCGTGAGGGGGGAAAGGAATCGGCACGATGGCTCAGTGGTTCAGTCTGCAACTATGAGTGCTGAAGGTTCTAGGTTCAAATCTCGATTTGAAATTTGATTGTTTCATCAATTGGTAAACTGAGCCATCAAGCTGCCCGCCAACCCAGCGGGTCATCCTTCCGAGGTCGGCAAATGGGAACCAGTTCGTACTGGGATCAAATTGTCGAAACAAAAGGAAGAAGAGTGGCGCCCCTCCTTGACTTGCCTTCGGGCAGAAGCCTTCTCAACAGGGAGCCTTCTGGTCGCCCTTGACTGCGGCCTAACATTCTGATTTGATTGTGAAGGGAGGGCGATATTTCCTTGAAGAAGTCTCTTCAATAGGAACTTATAAGAGTAACAAGGGAAAAGAGTAAACAAGACACTTTTTTCATTGCTTGGAAACATTGCCCACAGCACACCAAGGGCAGTCAACCCTTAAAATATACTGAAAACATAACATTCAAAAAAGGGTTGGTGAACCTTCATGATATTGTAGAGATAATCTTTGTCAAATCAATGAAATTAAAATTTCCCTGGCGCAAATGTGGGTTACGTATGTATCCACATGGCTGCCTACGTTTACGTGGAAACTGGTACAAACTAAACCACTGAACTATCCACTGATACATGATAATCCAAGATAATTGTCTTAGGCGCATTAGGACCGCTTGGCAGGTGATGCAAGGCACAAAAATACGCACCATAGTTCAATCTGTTTCACTCCCAAGCTTCTCTGTTTGATTGTCTATGTATACGGTTAACAATTACGCCATGCTTTACAATTCTAGCAGTGAATATCTAAAAATTTATATACAAAGATTACAGATTGTGGAAACTACATTGAATATTCAGCACGATTACACTCTGCACAAATAGTAAAGCACCATCATAAATAGAAAATAAAATAATGCACTTTATCACAAGTCGGGAAAATAATCTCGATCCTTTCATAGTTCGTGTACATATAATGCTAATCAACGGTGGTACACGGCGCGAGAAGAATAAAGGTAATGTGATACGCGGTTATCCACTTATGACGTCATCTAAATGATAGGCCGATGGTAAAACCAATTGATCAACACACTCCTTTATAAATCACTAAACAGAAAATATACGCTTAGGTTCAATGTTGCATAGGTTGCTCCCTTTTACATACAAAATTGTCGTTTACCTATTTCTTGCGGACAACCTACGTAAGAAGGCCAAGTTCACTTCTCTGCTACGGCAGACTAGTGCGCTAATCAAGCGTTTTGGTTTTTTCCGGGGGGGGGGGGGCTCTTTGTTTTTGGCCTGCTATGTAAAAGTACTCATGGGTGGGACCGTCTCTTGACTTTTTGAAAGATTCGAGTCCCGTATTGCTTATCAAACTTTGCCAATATGTATGACAACGTGTAGATAAAAACTACCAAATAAGAAAGGCCTATCACGTTTTAACGTGTTTCTCTCCTATTGCTATAGCAACCACTCTTTAAATGTGTAGTCCATGATTGAGGGAGGGTTTGTAGGGAGGAAACAACCTCAAATGACGGACGCAAAACTGATCGTATATCTGCACAACGGCATGAGTTTATATCCTCTACCGCTGTATTCTTAATGTAAGTTACGTACAAATAACAATACCTCCCCGATCCTTCAAAGTACGGGAGTTTTTAATGATTACGAGCACCATGACCCATGTCTACGCATATCACATCACCACATGACACAGGACTCGCCTGCTCCCACTCCCGTTGCTTCAATTTGGAAGTCTTGAACTATCATCTAGACACCCACTTGAAGAGCTAAAAGTTTGGAAAATAAAGCTAGACGCAACATAACTTCTCGGCTTGCAATATCACACTATAAATAATTACAAATGGCCTTAGATATTCCGTGGATGGTTTTTGGTCCCAGGATTTCACTGCTGATACTTCCCTCCTTTCGAGTACTTCAGCGTAAATTCTCAGGCAACAATTCCGGCTCATACTTGATGTTAGCAGAATCGCGACTTTTGAAACGCACACAAAACGGCTACGAGTATTCCATCATATTCAGGACGGAGGCCACTACAAGACGAATCTGATGGGATACAGACACCAGTCTATCAAAAATGCGCCTCTATTCTTAAGATTATTGTTTGGGAAGTAAGGGCGCAGCAAAATTACTTTTTCGAAACCCTAATGTTTCAAATGTAAAGTGAAGTACTAATAACAAAGCTGCCTTGACATTTAATCTGACATACGTACCACCACAAAAAGTGGTGAAAAGTGGAAGGGTACTGTTGATAAGGCCCACGATAACATGAGCGGATAGAAAAGTGGCGCCCGATTCACTTCGTAGCTACCATTACTAGTATCAAGAGTTGTGGAACATCAATACAGACATTTCGTACCTGAAGAAATGCTCTATCGTGGAGATATTGCATGATGAAAGCATAGCGTTCGGGAAATCATTTTTCGAGGAAGTACTGTACTGGGCGACTACTGTACCGATAACGCACGTCATCAAATAAGTGCTTCATCGTGGGAAATTTATCGAGTAAATACTGTACCAATAACGCACTCTATCTTGAAAATACTACGCCGAGGATGTACTACAAGGACGAAGTACAGCATCAAGGAATCAATATGTCAAGGAAATACTGTACGAAGGGAGTACCGTAATCATAACGGAAGTACTTCAACGGGAGGTTATTGTACTGAAGGGGGCAGTATCATTTGAGTACCGTAACGATGAAGTGTTTCATCAAAGGAGCACCTGAACAGCGCGCTACATCGAGGAAGTGCCACATACAGAGAGAAAAATACTGTTTACTGGACGTACTGTATCATAGTAGGCTAATGCCAGTTACCTACTACTGATACACATACCAGAAACATTGTGTACGTTATCTTACATGCATACATAATTTGAAAAAATTGCATACAAATTCGTTGCCAACGATACTAATCAAGAATTCGCTGCTGCTAAAACGATAACTACGGGTGATAAATTCTAAAACTACACGTATTACAGTTAGTAATACCCACTGAAGCGCATGCGCTCTATTCCAAAAAACACCTCGCTATCTTAACACCATAAATACTTGTCAATGTCTCCTTTGTCCACTTACGTCTTTCGAAATCATTCATGAAACTCATTCATCAAACAAATGTTTTTCTTTTGTGTTCAGGGTAGCAAGGAGGAAGTGGAGAGTTTTAGCTCCGTAAGTATATTCTTTTATGTTTGGTTACCTTTATGAAAGCCGCACCTGTAATGGAAAAAGTTCCCTACGGGCATGGTATGTACCAACGGCTAGCAAAAGGAATGGAAAATGGAAATCCCCTCAGGTTACGAATCCAATCAGGAATAGCCAAAAAAAATTTGCTTAGGTGGTCATTTTCTCTAAACATTTCCGACTTTGTAAATTTTGCAGTTTCTATTTCACTACACCACTCCCGCCTCTTATGATTACTAATCCTACTTCTCTAAAGAGGCTAGTGACAAAAACAAATAAAATAATGGAAATTTTGTCACTTTTGTTCCCAAATAAGATTTTATCATTGTCTTGATGATCAAAATGGGACTCATGCAAAGGAATGCAAAAACGACAGCGACGATGCTGATAATAAGCGGAGATACTGGCTCATACGTAGGCCCCTCTGAATGACGTCAACAACAGAACTGTTTGATTTGAGTGTTATAGTCATGTTGGGAGCGGGAAATGACGCGTGTTTAAAATCCTTCCATCACCTACTACATCCCAATTACTGATTATGTATACTATTGACAATGCATCGGGAGAAAAACCGGGAGGGGTTAGAGGCCAAATCCATAAACATTTGAAAATTTGTTCAATGTCATTAAGGACTACAGACCACATCATGTTAAGAGTTACAGCTACAGACCAGTCCATCAGAGAGGCCACACCCCTAGTCGTTTAAGTCACGGGTCACGGGTCACGAGTCACGAGCCACGGGTCACGAGCCACGAGCCACGAGCCACGAGTCACGAGCCACGAGTCACGGGTAGGCAGCTTTATTTAAATGCGGCAATAATACTTCAGTCTTCAGTTTTCAACCAAGCATTAAAAAGAGTTCCTGGACTGAAGAACTTGGATTCTACAGTCAATTATAATGACAAATCTTCTTGATGATTATCATGGATTCAACAAAACAAAATTGAAAATGCGCAAATAAAAGTCACCTACAAACACATTCATCATTGGTTTTTCTGTGCTTGTAATACCAGTTTTCGTTTCTAATAAATAAGACATGAGCTTTCCTTCAGCTACAGGCAGACAGCCGCAGCTACTCCATACCAGAAGCTATGTATCACTATGTACTATGTACTTTTTCCAGCAAACAAAACGGAATTAGAATCCGAACCTAAAACTTGTTGAAAATTCTAAGCAATTCTTCGCTTAATTTTTTCGAATTTTAATCACCTCGTGTAGTTCCATCTTTGAAATTCTAAGTTACCTGCTTCCTGCGGCAAATTATCATAATTAGAGTAATAACTGGGCGTTTCTCTAATAGTCATTATCAATTCCAATTGTCAAACGTGGTCTCTGTTCCTAAGGACCATGTTGCTGGCACCTGACGTACAAAGTATTCCAGCACGCGTTAGTGCTTTGCTATATATACACATTCAAACTCTTCAATAAAATCCGAAAGTCATCATTAATAGAAATATGATTCGATGACTTGGAACAGTACATCCCCAACAACATTTCGTATTATTGCATACCTCATTAAAACTTGCTGTACACATCATAAATTCACTGTAGAGCGGCACTAACTCGGTTTTGTAACATCAATAATTCTTGGTATTTTTCACTTATGGATAACTGAACGTCTTTTAACTCTTTCATCTTCTGTTCGACCGACTGAAGATCTTTCAGCTTGAGATCTTTCTGTTGTATGCTCAGCTTCAGTGCTGCATTTTCAGTTTGTTGTTGCTATCAATTAAAATAAAGAGAGTGAGACAATTAAAATACAGTGCTAAAGCCAACGAACCACGTCGAAAACTATCATGTTTGACTAAACATGAAGGTTTTTTATTTAGATTGCGCTGACGTTTCTAAACTCTAGGTCTACAGACCACGTTTCATTCCCTCCAGTGACGTATCCGTTACTTCAACACAAACAAACGTATTTACAGATCACTAACATTTCAATGCAGATTATCATGCACGTTAATTTCTCATAATCATCATGAAAAAGTCATAACAAATCTTTGTTTTTTCTCTGATATTAACGAGAATGCCCTGATATTCCCTCATACTATCTACCAGCGGGGGCTATTTCATTGACAAGAACACCCCAGTGAGTAACTACTGCTACGTTGGTAAAGCAAGATAGCGTCACCCTGGTTTCGGTTAATGATCACAACATTTCTATGGTATTTTGGGACTAGTTAGAGACATTTTTCTGGTATTTTAAAGTCATTTCCTTACATTCTTACAATAAGATATGCTTAAGCCAGTTTGGGTATGTGCAGGTACTGACGCTGCTTCTTATCAGTGTGGGCAGATTTTAGGCTTGTATGAATTTAGTGAGGTTCAACTCAGAGTGACTGTTTCTCCATATTAAACAAGAAATCAGGCTAAACAGAAAAGTAGCACTAAATTGTATGAAGAATTGTTGGTAACTTATATTTCGA
>JAAAKL020004138.1:0-21580 GCA_010016065.2 Carybdea cf. marsupialis auct. non (Linnaeus, 1758) | reverse complement strand
AGCTGAATTAAACACCATTTAAGCGCTACATTATATTAAAATATATTGAAGAAGATCAACCTAATTGTAATATAATTTGGAAGTAATGAAAAAAGCAAAATACAAGGCAATTTTAAAGCATTGATAGGCAAACCATCCTTTCTCGGTCATGCCCTCGGCCACGCCCATAGGAAATGGAAAGCCTGGTTTAGCTCCCCCAATAATTATTTCGTGGTTACGGCACTGCTTTAGCTAATTGTTGTTCATATTTTCATGTAGCATCCGAAACGTTATTGTATTGAAGTATTAAGAGAAACATTAATAATAATTAAAAAAAGAAATAAAGAGTAAATTGTCAAAATTGATCAAATAAATGAAAAACGCTACCCTAGTTAGCGCGTCTTCTGTCATTATTGTTTTCTCGCGTCAGTAAGAAGCTAATCAATTGCGTCACGCTGTATTTTCCTTTTCGTATCCCGTGGCGTACGTAAGGGGTATGTAGGCCACCACCCCCCCTCACGAAGTCATAAGATGTTTTATTGCCCGATTTTGAGGAAGAAGTGAAATTTCGGTTCAGAGGATGCGTCACAACTGGCAGAAAAATTTTTTGTAATTCTTCATTTGTGTCAATACTAAGTACATACCCCAGTACCCTTTACACATGTCGTCAAGAAAGAAATGATTACATTTACTTATGAGATAGAAAAGGATTGAAGACGGAATCGAGCTCTTTTACCAAAAGGGCCTACCCATCTATCCAACTGCTATTATTTATATTTTTCATATAATCATACAGTTGTGGCATAGCGGTAGAGCATCAGGCTCACACTCCGAGGGCCGTGACTTCGAACCGACTCAGAGCTTGCCTACCACGATCAGGGAGGTACTGTGCTCTGTCGTCTGCTCTCGTGAAGCGAGAAACTATGTTTCGAGAGATAGGACAGAGAGGGGACTGCAAGCATGAATAGCATGAAAAACATGGAGAGAAGGGGGAAAGTACCCTTTCCTAGTAGTGGCTTTGGCATTGAACGGGGTGAAAAACAACAAAAAATCTGTAGCTTGAGAAGTCATAAAATATTAAAATATTAGGGCTGATATAATATCAAGGAGGTGAAACTTTGATGGCATGATCACTTTATCACTGACACTAGTGACATGAAAGAAGCTATACCAGCGTTTGCACGTGAATGGTAAGTAGAAATAGACAAAAAAATCGTTGACGAGGCAGCTTCTGGGGACAGGAAGGGTTGAAAAGGGCTTGACCAAAGAAAATGTATACGACAGCAAACTTTGCAAAAGACTAACAAAGTGGGTGATCGCTCGATAGAGAATTAATCATACCCTGAAGAAGAAGAAGAAGAAGAAGAAGAAGAGAAAGAGGAAAAGGAAGAAGAAGAAGAGAAAGAGGAAAAAGAGGAAGAAGATGTGTTACCGTAATCTATATTACTACCTTGAATAACGTAAAAAGTATTGTTCCTAGCCTCATGAACTATGTTGTACGTGAGACAAATAAATTTAAAAACTTGGGACTTACGAATTACGGCACGTATGGCCTCTCGATGTGTTCAGCGACTCAGTAAGACAATAAGCAAAGCGGTTTTTGCTATTTGTCTTTCGAAGAATAAATTATAATCAAGGAAATTGATGTACAAAAGATTGTTTTGCTACCCACGAGCATTGCTTGAGGTACACGCAGATGTTTACAATTTCGAAGTATTAGGTCCAAGTCAAAAACAACTTAGAAAGATAAACCGCACCTGAAATTTTGTGTAACAGAAACCACAACTGTCTTTATTATAGCATTGTTTGTGTACTGTGTACTTACGAAGGTTAATGTTGTGATCGATGGCTCTAATTTTCCTCTAAGACTAACAACTTTTACAGGCAATTTATACCTTAGCATCCTGTTCATTCGGCATTTCACTTACTCGACATAGCTTACAGCACTTTTCTAAGTTTCTCTTCTTTGAAAGAAATGGAGAATTTACTGTTCTTTTTCTGTGTCCGCGCTTCGTTACGCTCACGAAATTTGAATTATCTAGAAATGTAGATTTGCAAGAATCAATGATCTCGTCAGACGTGAAGGACTCTCTTCTTTCCTTCCCTCTATTGTGTTACCGAGGATAATTAGAGGGGCAATGCGCAAAATTATTCCCCTACAAAAGCAGAAAGCGACATGTTTGTTGTGCAGGCATCATCCGCAATAGTAGAAAAGCGATTGATCTATTTTCCTACTTCCATTTCTTAATTTTAAATATAAGTGGATGGCACGTTAGTTTCAAGTTATTTTAAGATAAGTAAAATTGCTACAATCCCAAGACGAGAAAGCTAATAAATTTGTGCATCGATTCAGAGATACGACTAAAGAGTAGTAACAAAGAGTCACAAATCAAAATTTTGAAAATAATACGATTTGACTTCAGATATTTAAAGACAACCCTGGAATAGGCTGTTTCCCAAAATACCAGACCTGTAGAGCATAGAGTTTTTCAAATAGAGGCGTTTGAATCTCGAAAATTTATGCTCAAAACTCTGTTAATGTTCCTTGGATCCTTTGGATCCAGCATAAAATAATTAGGTTTTGTTAGAGAGTTGAAACTTGATATCACGGTGAGTGGAAAGGAAATCACTTATAGTTATGGCCATTGACTTTCTCACTAATAGCACAACATGAAAATTGACACAGTTGGGTATCAGTTTCATTGCTTTCTTCTTCAATTTCCATTCTGACTATTTTGTACTGTAGTCAGATGAGAAAAGTACAAAAATGATGTTGGTACTTCGTGCTCTTTGATTTTGTTTCGCATCTCTAATTTCTGAAGCTGTTTCATAGAACGATTGAATTGTGTTAATTTTGGTCTCCAGGGATTAAACTCTTATATAATTAGATATAAAAGAAGGAGCATCAAAGTAAACCATTAAAATATAACACTATCGTATATGTGTAAAGATGACTAGCCGATGTATCCTAGCCATTAGAAGAGTTGATACTTACGCTTACTTGTATTTGCCTTGTGTATAGAGACCGCTATGTTAAAACTAGACAGTTGCCAGGAAATGGTTTATCATTCTAGACTGTATACCCTGGGTAATGACTCATAGCATTCCTTTTTGACGGTTTGTGGGCAATTGCAGTAAAGAGCAAAAAAGGAAGTTCGAAGGCAAATTGCAATCACGATGTACACACAAATTAGCAGTGGCAATAGGAACCACTAAGAAATGATCGTCTACAAAGTTGAGCTCAGGTTTAAGTACCAGATCATAAAAACTATACCCGAAATAAAACCTCAGAAACATAACAATAGTTATGATGCAGAACAAAATAGTGATAAGCATGGCCAGAAAACCTTTACTTTTTTGGAAATGTTATCCTAACTGATGGAATTACCAACTTTACGTACGTCCTTCTGCAAACATCACCATTTGCCTTGTGTTATTGAATTGGTGATCTTAGACTGGAAATATCTACTTTTTTGTTATCAGTTTACAATTAGTACAGACCATAATCATTACTATTATAAAATACTTTACTTAATGGAGGATGTAAGATTTTATTGCGTGTGCACATTAAAGATGCGTGAAAAATAGTCGAGCTTATCACTCTGCGGAACTAGGAACAGACCACTTCCTCCTAAAGGCGACGAGACCACCCAAAAATTCAAAATAATTAACAAACGCTTCAACACAGAAAAGCTTGGAGTCAAAGAAATAGCCGACTCCTTCGAAGTAAAGATAGGGGACCTATGGGCCTATTCAGCCCAATACTCGATGTTAGCTCGAATGATGTTAAAACTCTGCACTCCACTTTTAAACATATCACCAACAGAGTATCAGAAGAGACGGTGTGATACAAGGAATGAAAACAAGTAGGAGGCCTTCCTACACATGTAGAATTAAGTGCGAGCAAAGACGAGAAGCTAGAAGGAAGCTACTCGATGACCCAACCTGTGGCAGGGAGAAACCTGCTTACAGGAGGCTCAACTGTGAAGTGAAAGCTGCTATCAACGTTCAGAAAAATAAGACCTTAGAGCTGACGATTGTATAATTGGAAGAAAATTTTAAGCACAACATATCCAACGTCTTTTCCACAAAGCCAGAGAACTAGAGGTAAACCTTCTAAGCCTTTAAACGTAGCGAAAGACACTCAGGGGCCAAGAGGAAGTTCTCTCATATTGGAAAGAATACTTTCTAATGCATCTGAGTACAGTTTTTCCTCATAATACCCATGCTCTGAACGACATTCCAGAACCACCGCAACATTGTTCTAAATCCCCTCGAATCAGTAAGAGAAGAAATCAAAACGGCAATTAAGAAAGTGAAAAACGGAAAGCACCCGGAATAGATACTATAACACCAGAAGCACTGAAAGCAGGGAATAAACCTAGGTTAGATATGCTAGAAAACATTTTCATGCTGATATGGGATGTAGAAAAGACCCCCTCAAGACTGGTCGCGTATGATAGTCACATAAGAAAGGTGACTAGCTAAATCCTGAAAATTATCGATCACTTGCATTTCTCCCTATATCAAGAAAGGTCGTCTGTCGAATTTTATAGTACAGAATGAAGAAGAAAATAGAAAAAGCAACCCGAGAAAGCCAGCTCGGTTTTAGACCGAACATAGGAACAGTGGATGCCATCTTTATCACATGGCAAATTCTTGAGAAGACTGAACAGCAAAAGGTACCCCTCCACTTCAACTTCATAGATTTCAAGGCAGAATTCGATACTGTGTGGAGGAAAGCGCTATAGAAAATGATGGTAGCCATTGGGGTAGACCAGAAAATTGTCCGCATCATAGAATCTACGTACAGGGAATGAATATGCTGTTCTTATCGATGGACAACTGACAGACTGGTTTAAAGTTGAAACAGGCATCAGGCAAGGCTGCCTGCTTTCCCCAGCCCTGTTCAATGTCTTCTTGGAATTCGTGATGACAGAGGTAACATCTCTAGATTATTCTCTCCTGCTAAGCAGCTCCGTTTCTATCGACATTCAATACGCTGACGACACCACTCTATCCTCAGCAGTTTTCGACGAATTAAAGCTCTCTACATCAGAACTGGCACAACCATGTAAAAGCTGCGGAATGAAGATCAATGTCTTTTAGTGTAAGGCCATGTCATCAAGCACCAACCACATCCTTATTGATGTAATACCGATTGAAAAAGTGAACGAATTCGTTGTTCCAGGCAGCGTTGTCCCTGGTTCCTCATCTAACATTAAGAAAAGAATTGCACTAGCGTCTCAAGCCCTTGGCCGCCTGGGAAAGTCGCTTTGGGATGAACGACGAATCAGCCGTACTCTCAAGATCAGGCAGTTCAAAGCTCCCATAGTGCCTGTAGCTATCTACGCCAGCGAGACATGGACGCTGAACACTGAAAATAGGAAGAAGCTGGAGGTCTTTGAAATGCAGTGCCTACGTGCCATTTATGGAGCAAGCATCCTAGACCGTATCCCCAAAGCTACCATCAGGAGGAGCCTACACATGAAAACAACCATCGTAGAAGAGATCCACAAAAGGAGATTGAGCTAATTCGGACATGTGGCGAGAAGACCTTCTGAACACTATGTTTCAAAGCCGTTCTGACAGGATTTCTCCAATCCGAGAACTCGCAGAAGACCAGCAAGAAGATGGAGAGATCTAATAAGAGCTGACACTGGTCTGCCTATAACCACGGTAGAATGCCAAGTACAGGACAGGGGAAGACGAAGCCGTTTAAGCAAACTGGTGGGAGCAAGGGGCGATCATCGCCTAAGCAGTTAAATCAAGTAGGTCAAGTTAAGCACATTAACCTTCCTTAGATTGACGCTCCTTCTCAGCTTCCCTTCTGCTTGAAAGCTTGTCATGTTTTGAATAAGTTAACACAATCGCATTGGCTCTTTCAGGGCGATATCTGACTGAAGGGGAAAAGTGCCCATGTGACAAATCGTTCTTACATGGAAATTGTGAGTAGTAATACAGCTAAAGCGATTGTTGTTGTGAAACTGAACAAACTAGTCTCTTATTTTCCGGTAACGGCTCAATCTATTTTACAGTAAGATGATTTAGTGGTGAAAAGTCTTATTGCCTGTTTAAAAAACTAATGTTGAGAATTTCTACTTGTGCACAATTATGTGGAATACCGGTTGTTGGTTAGGAAGGGAGAAAGGAAGTTTTATTAGGAAATACACCAATGCATGGCAGACATTGTTGTGAAAAGAAGACGGTCCCTTAGGGGAGAGGGGGCTGTATACAAAGAAAACGAGCTGATAGCCTATCTGTTGACATTTAGTTATTGTTTTCCTTTCAGTTATGAGTTATAAAGACCAAAGTATATTTAGTACTTGTACTATTGAATAATTTTTCCTTTTTAACCATGCTTTACCGAATTTCAGATCCAACATGAAGATCCTACCTCCTATGTTTATCCCCTTTCCTTGATGAGATCCGTACACAACAAATGCTGCACTTTTCGCATGCCCCTCCCACTCCTCTCAACCACTAATTAAGACCCCTCTTACACAAGTATCTGCTACTCCGAAGAATGACGTATGATATTTGAATGTAAAAGAATTGATATACACATAATGGAACAGAGGAAGCTGGCCAACTGTAAATTCCGAGATAATTAGCTCATGTTGTGCGATTCGTAATGATAGAATGTTATCTACCCTCCTTCCCTCTCTCACCCCTCCCATTCCGAGAACAAGAGATTTCGTTTAAGAATGAGAGAGCCATTAAAGGAAAAAACCAAACAGAGGAATGGAATAAATGCCTTACATAGACAGTCTCCGGACGGTACCGTCGTTGCCAACTCACAAGAACTAAGGACTGGAGTTTAATAAAGACATGTACATCTGCATATGACGTAGTGACTCAGTATGATACAGAAGTAGGTTAAGTGAACAAAGATATCGAGGTCAAAGGTCAAAGTTCGTATATGTAAACGCGTGATTTTTGTTGAGCGTCCTAGAAACGTAGGAGTGGGGACGTCATTACGCTATAGCAATAAAACGAGAGTCAGATAAAACTTGGAAACCGTTCAATTAAAGTATCTTTCAACACTAAAGTAGCAGTGGAATTTCAAAGAATTCAAGAAGAAAACAACACTTAAATACTTTTCTCATGGATTTATCGGGATGCATGTCGCGAAACATCTAATAGTATAAATCAAAATGTATATCCTGCTGAAGATGCAGGTATGTCAGGTTCATTGACCCTCACTCCAAATTCTAAAGAAAACAAAATGTAGCGATGCGGACGACTCTGATAAAGAAGGCGATGGTAAATAGACAAGGACAGAATGAAATAGATTGATATAAAGTGTTTTTGAGATTGATATAGATTGGTAAAACAAGACTGACGTCTGTCATCGTATCCTTCACACGGTTCTCACTGGCAGAATACGCTTATCGTTGGAATCGCCTGCTAGCAGGAGGCGTTTATTATCAGAAGGATCGTATCAAAGAGACAATCATCATCACAAAGAAATGGTTTATCTGTGCCTGTTGAATAAGCACCAACGGAGATTTTAAATGCTCGTTACCTTTCCAAAATTTCTAAAGAAGGTGTTGATTATCCCATGTACGATATTTGCACAATAGCAAGGTGAAACCCTATATTGATCTGTAGCAAAAATAATACTAATGCTTAGCTATATCTTCCTATGTATTGATGGCATTTGTAGAACATATTCAACAGCACAAGAAAATACGATTGTTTACTGTCTATTTTCCGAGGGTCTGATGGTAAAATTGTTTAGCATCTATGAGTCAGAGTCCTACTATAGGTCTCACTTAAATAGAAAGATCAGTATTAAAGGGCCAGGGTTATAACGTTTTTAAAAACTTCTCAAATGTATTTCTTGCACCCATATAATCGTACTGACGGTTACGTGAAGGTGGCTGTCTGCTTGTAAGTCAAGAAATTTCTTTTTGTCACTCAGGCACACCGCAAAATTAGAAAGGGGGCGTTTTTGGAAAATTCATGGCATGTGGTGATAGAATGAAAGGAAATCAACACAAAGGGAGATGAACAGATTGTCCGCTTCAAATAAACAAGAGCATCTTCGGTGTTTTAGGAGAGTACCATTTTAGATAAGACGACCAAACGACATTCGTTGGAACGGGCAGTCTGGATACATCATGTCAATCAATGTCTATGCCACCAGTTTGTGACTAAGGGTTCAATACCAGAGGAAGACAGAGAAAGAGCTTGTGTAAGTAGATTATGTTTTTATGTTTTCAAACTCGATAGGTATTTGTTTGTAATTGAAGGGTTTTTTTAACTGGGATAATTTTTGAAAATCACGTTCTGCACTCATTTCCACATATTCGAGTAATTAAATTGAGGTGTTACTTGGTACAAGTACTAAGGCATTAGCTAATAACAAGAGCTAAAAAGAGCAGTTCAGGGAGAGCCAAACCTTAAAAATCGTTGTCAAATGATCATATGATTCAAGGATCGTTTTGGTCATAAAAAAGTAAACTCTACTTTATTGAAGGATTGTCCCTTTAACCGCGTTATATTCATTTATGGCGAGAGAAGAAACACAAAAGTAGTAAAGGAAGTAGTGGCAGTAAGAGCAGTAATGGTCAAGATAAGGGTAATGGTAGTGGTTGTAGTGGTAACAGTTGTAGTGGTAACAGTTGTAGTGGTAGTAGTAGTAGTAGTAGTAGTAGCTGTAGTAGTAGTAGTAGTAGTAGTAGTAGTAGTAGTAGTAGCTGTAGTAGTAGTAGTAGTAGTAGTAGTAGTAGTAGTAGTAGTAGTAGTAGTAGCAGTGGTAGTAGTAGTAGTAGTAATAATATTAGTAGAAGTAGTAGTAGAAGTAGTAGTAGTATTTAATTGTAATAGTAGTACTTGTGGTGGCCGTTGTGAATGCAGTGATACTGATTACTTGATGTTATGAGGGTTAATGAAGGAGGACAATTCTCTTGCTAAGTAGTAAAGTATATAGCATTTTCATAGTTCTGCCGTTTTGTTGGGGTTTTTTTCAGCATAGTTTTGATGTGGGTCCATAATTCGAGGAAAACGAACGTAGATTGTTCTGAGACGTTTCACTTTCTTCTCGCATTGTTTTGCTCTCTAAATTGCTGATGATAACGCATCAGATGACGGGGATGATGTCTACTTGGTTTGATCGTTACCGAGCAGTTAAGCTGCATTGATTCACAATTAAGCCTGGAGCTGCCGTTAGCAGCAAGCAATTATCTCTTTCGAAGCGAACGGTTTATTACTTGAAGTCTGGTGGGTGACGTTAACTTCGCACGTTTGATCTCTTGCGATTCATTTCATGGCTAAGGCATGTCACGATAATTATTTCATTGCTCGAAGACGGTCCAAATCGTTTCCCTTTTATCGTTATGTGTTCCCTCTAACCTTATTTAAGACAGCTATGTTGTGAATAGCCCATGACATGCTAGACCTGACCTTGTCAAGTCTCTCTTGTTCTCTCGGCATTACTCCTCTCTTCATTTCCTCTCCATCAGCTGGCCTGTTAGTGAAGCTCAGCTGACTATCTGTGTTGGGATACTTTTAATTAAGCCATTAAATCCAGGAGGAAATGGGCGGTTAGCAACGTATTGTCTGATGTGACGTGGATGGGCCATTAAGAGGGTTTTATCGTCGACATGACTGAATATTGCTCACACACTCCGCATCAAGCGATTTAATGAACAGATCTGAAGAGAGTCCCTATACTCGCGGAGTTTTTTTATTCGGACGCAATTAACATCCTCTACGTGTGTGGATTAAAGTGCAAGTATCCCAGTTTTGTATCCTGAAATAAGCGTTTTTAAGGCGTTAAACATAACCTGCTCGATGAGCGGGTTCTTGATCCAGTACGATAATAGCGCTAGTAGGAAAGATAATAGGGTATAGAAGTTGTAAGTAAAAGGTGACTGTAAGTCGGATGATGTATATTTTGTGCTAAAGGATGCATTTACGGATATCCGTTAAACGTATACAGTGCTTTTCGAAAACTTAGGTAGTCTTAAGACGGATCAAAATGCACACACCTATGTATACTACGTTAAAGAGTTCGTGCGTGACGAACGAGGTTTGAGAAGGGTGTGATGTAGTAGACGTCGATTGTGACAACAACGACGAACGATAAAAGAAATGACTCCTTTTAATCGATGGAAACGTTTGAGGTCGTCTTTCACTGAAGAAGATGTCGAAAATGTGAAGATGATGTATTGACTGTAGTTACCAAATAGTAACTCGACCCAGACTCCATCTAATCGAGTAACGCATTACTTAACCAGTGAAGCTGAAGACTATAAAATGGTAGTTTATACATATATATACATAAAATCATCAGAAAGTGTGTGTGGCTGTCATATGGCAGACGCAGAGATCAGTCTAAATCGATTTTATTTCCCATGTCTATCCACCTATTTATTTTGAGATGCGTGCTCAGTTAAAACGTTTTTATTTGGGGAAAATATTTGAGGCAGAAGGAAGTTCTTTTGCCCTTGCTTAACTTATGGTGTATGACAAGACCCTTTATTAATAAGGTACCAGTCTTGGATGTAGGCCTGAGCTGCGTGTGCCTCCAAAGCGGCGAGATCAAGAAACACGTCAATTACAATATGTGCAGTCGAAACCAGGATGGGTCTTCTCAGAGTTTATTTATTGAGGAAGGTGTCTAATAAGTATGATTTGGGAAGTTTTTAAGGAGCCAGGTTAACCCCCAACGAAACTATTGAATTAGGGGGGTTAACCCGGCTCCTTAAAGAAGTTGCATTTCTGTCTCGGAGACAACCCTTGGCTAGTCTCTTATATAGTAATTTGAGAGGCGCAAGCCTGAGCAAAGCACAGTAAGGCCATGTGCGGAGATGTTAGGAATATGCATTTTTCCGGTACACTGAGACTGTATTTCAACACGAGAAGTCTAAGTATTTCCATCACTGATAATATCTACTAGGCTGTGTTTTCTAATATGAAAAATGTAACTTCAGAGTTGTCTACTGTTGCATGGCAAACAGCAAAGCCCTACTTATCCTCACATCAGGGAAGCTCTCCTGCCTCTTTATTGCTCACTGCACAGAATGTATTTAGGGCCAGCCAGCCATTTTTAAGACAAATTAGATGTTAAAATGTAGGAGCCCATGAGATCAACGGGGTTTTTGATGACGAACTTGATGAATGAAGTGTCTTCTTCAGAGGCAATTGAGACAGCAAGGCACGACTCGTTCACTTTTAATTTAGCTATTCATAACGGTCATGAACCAACGGGCTGTCAGTATGAAGTGCCAATCGCTTTGCTACTCGACCTCCTCCGAAGTTGTATTCAATCGTTGATTGTAATATCCTGCCTGTCAGTTTGACAAGCCTGTAAAGAGGAAGTGGGGCATTACTCTGTTAGTGTCTGATTTATTTGATTCTCCGTTAAGGATACGTGTTGGCATTACTCTTGATTTTGGAACAGTTGATGTCCAAGATATCCCATTGCAACGAATCTAATCCGATATTTCATTTAGTTAAGGTCTTGAACGATATAGCTTTTCTTCACTAGGCTTACGATTGCGATGTTGTTGTTTTTGTAGGAATATTGGCCCCAGTAGTTAGCCAATATGTTTACGTTGTATTAAGCTTCTGGACAAACACAAAAAAAGATTTTTATAAACTGCAGCCTTTATCTCGCTTCCGACTTAAGAAAGAAATGAAGCGGCTGTATTCCTCAATGTGTCTTTTGAGACTGACGTAAATCAGCACCAAGTATAGCGTCGGGCAACATGATCAGGAAAGGTATTAGGATAATCAATTGCGGCTCTAAGGTATCACTTTGAATGGCAATGCTAAGCCATTTATAACAACAGGGCACAAGGAAATGCGCTAATGATGTTTGTTAGAGTAGAACCATGAGATGCATTTGAGTAATTCCTCTAATTCCTTACGCCTTATTTCCTGTGAAGGGTCTATAGAACTGGGCATTCTCTCATGTTTCGGGAAGGCAATGGAGGGCGGCTCTCCCTCTCTAAATTAACGTATTCTAACTTCATTAGTTTAATGATAATTATAAGACTTGGGATGCAGGTGTTTGGTGACGTATTGTGAGTGGTTTCATTCATACCGCGATATGCTTTTGCTACTTCCAAATTGGATAATCCTCACTATCCAAATTTCTCTTTACTCCTTGGATTAAGGTGAGAATATATGACGCCTTTCTGAAAATGGAACGAAGCTTTTATGTCTTGAAGGATTCTCAGCCCTCGTTGGTGATTTTGACAGATAAATAACGATTTGTTCGATTTTTGTGAACTGTTAAGCTAGTACGACCAAGGGCATATGACCCTCGATAGACCCAAAACATCTATTAGGGATATTGACGTCACCCACTTTGTGGCTATGCGTTTGATACAGAAGATTAGCCGTTCCATAGCCTTGCCATAGCCTTGCCAGTGCATCTATATAGACAGCTATTCAATTTGACTCCAAAGCCAAAAGAGCATGTGTGACGTTAATCCATAAGAAATACATCTACAGAGCGTTAGAAATGCTGGACGTTCTTCCATAAGCCCTGCATCATCTCGAGATACTTTCAGCTCAGTGTGAATAAGCCTAAATGGACCATGTTTAATAGAGAAAACAGTGTAAACAGATATGATATAATTTGAATTGGTTGGAAATGGGTAGTGATGAGGCGAGTTCGGCCACGTAAATTTTTTGTAGTTTCAGACACTCGTGAGGGGCATGCATTTCTCAGGTCATTTCCTTATCGGAAGTAGAGTACGTTTTTGCCTAAGGTACTTCTATCTACAGCTCTATGTTACATGTTTACATCAAGGGTAATTCGAAAGTTTAATCATTCTGTTACCGGGTGGACTGGGTACTAAGAAACTCGACATATGTGCCCGCGTGTATGTTGATGGTGTCAGGTGAGGCTTCAAGTGTCTAAAAGCAGTGAAGAAAATAGCCTCGAGTTGAAATACACTACGTTACCCATTTCCAGGTCGTTTTCCATTAGCAGTAAAACAAGCTATTGCGCTCAGGTCTTTCTCCCTCCTCAAATCCAAAAGCAATCCAAAAATGGAAGTCACCTACACGTATCCTAAGGTATTTTATTGTTCTATAGAATTAAGTCCACGGAAAAAGCATGAACTTATGTAAGTATGCATATCCTTTGTGGCTAATGGTTATTTTCCTCTGTGTATCTGACTATGGGTTTGTAGTAAATGTAAGCTTGTAGCATAACTCAAGGCATTTTAGCCCCTAATATATGGCAATGATCGTTAAAGGATGTCTTTCTACCGTTCTTTGAATTTTGAGCACTTGAAAATGGCAAGACGGAAGCACAAAACGTAGCCCTTTTTCTTTAACAGGGCTTGAGCCATATATGTTGTTGTTAACTTGGTTCAAAGCACTATCAATGAAGACAGCCAGGCTAACAACAACGATACGTTCCACGTTGGGGGACACTTTTTTGTTTATCTGGGTCAGAGCACTATCAATGAAGACAGCCAGGCTAATAACAACGATGCGTTCCATATTGGGCGCCACTTTGTTGTTAATCTGGGTCAGAGCACTATCAATGAAGACAGCCAGGCTAACAACAACGATGCGTTCCACAGTGGGCGCCACTTTGTTGTTAATCTGGGTCTGAGCACTATCAATGAAGACAGCCAGGCTAACAACAACGATGCGTTCCACATTGGGCGCCACTTTGTTGTTAATCTGGGTCAGAGTACTATCAATGAAGACAGTCAGTGGTTCAAGAAACATAAGCATCTATTTACACTTCTTAATCATCACACATCATTCCTTTACATTTCAAACTCCCAAGATTTTGTCCGTTCGCATTCAACCCTTCATCTAATCCTTTCACCAATCCCCTCTTATACTGGCGTGTGGAGCCTGGACATAATATCACGTGACTCCACATATTACCATATATAGAATATTAAAACAACGTGTAAACAGTTGTCAACAGTATTAGTAAGATTAAGTACCAAAATAGGGGCGGGAATACTCCCCTCCATGATTTTTACACTTTAAATGTTGGATGCTTTGGAGTATGTCACTTGTTACTAATAGTTGTCAAGACCTAGGAATTAAACCTTGTGTATTTCTTCTCTACACAGATTGGTAATCCCGATGCTTGTACCAAGGTCAGTAATATGATGCAATCTGAGTATAGTATTTACGTCCAATCCATTAATTTTCCGACTGTGCCGCGCGGTCAAGAGAAACTTCGCATTGCACCTACACCATGGCACACCGAAGATATGATGGACGACCTGGTAATGTCATTGGATAAAGTGTGGAGCGAGCTTCGCTTACCGCGAGTGCATCCCGTTTGTGACGAAACATGTGGTTGCCAAGTACGTTGTGGTTATAGCACATTGGAAAACAGTAAATACAGAAACGCAATGTTAGGGTGAGAAAAAGAACAGGACTTAAATTTTCCCTTCAAAGTGCGTTTGTGTGAACGGTATTTTCACACTTGCCAAGTAATAACAATCTAAATGTCATAATATAACTAAGCGATGAAAAGGAGCTATTTTTCAGTATGGAATAAACCAGTTTATTATACTAACTGTACATTGAGGATTTTTGACTGTATCAAGTAAGGCCATGCATGAACATGCAAATGGGTTTTTATTTACATGCTGTTGATATTGTGGACGGTATTCGAAAAAGAATGTAAAATATTATTGAATTACGACAATTAGTCTTCATTCAAGAATTTGAGTAAAGTAGAATGGAAGTGACGAGATTATTTCAACAGTAGATTTTTTTGGTTTTTGATTGATGTCCTTATTGTTTAGTTGCCAGCTAGACTGGGTGTATTTATGATATTAAACTTAAGTAGAATTGTTTGCTGGTGAATCGCTTTTTTAGTCGAACTTGTACCTTGGCATCACTTGAATCTTGTATAAAGCGAGTTCAGGATAATGTTCTCTTAGTTTCCCCTTTAAGGATAAGTATGATGAATGTTGACGTCACAGTTGAAACTGCATCAGAAAATAATGAATACATTTCCACAAAAAAGATTTCTTCTTTATGGAAAAGCATTGTCAAATTTGCTTATCGTAAACTACGAATGGCTGAGGAAGTGCCGATCGGTACTTTGTAAATTGAATTTCAACAAGCTGTTTTGATTTGTCCGACATTAAAGCTGTTTGTGCTTTTCGGGGTGTCTTTTACCATCCCTGATTACAATTCGATACCATTTCTAAATTGTTAAAGTTCATTTATGGTAAGAAGGAGTTTCTACGTTCGCTGTATCGTAAGGGCTTGTACGGAAGTATTGTGACGTCATCGTTTTATCAGCTTACTTGAACTATGGATTTTACTTTGTTTCGACGGTGGCTATTTGCACGGGTGTCTGCGAATTCTTTTTTGTAAAAAAAGTGCGCTTTGTCAGGTCGAAACGTATAAGACGTATTACATGCGCTTAACACACTGTTAGTACTGCTAATTAGTGTCAAATTTCATGCCCTCTTAAAACCACGAAGTAAACATCAAGTGCAATATGTAAGCTTATGCTAATTGTGGTGTACAGTGTGTAAGGTGCAGTTGCTGGTGTTGACCGAATGCAAATAAACTGTGTTTACCAGCACACTATTTAATAGAATATGGTGCATGTTAATAAGCCTTCTTGGTTATCAACCGTTAATTGACGCTATCTCGGCTACTGCTGAGAACTGTTCATGAACGGTCCAGCTATCCAAATTCGCCACGCCGGTTTGCTTTTGTAATCCGAGTGTTTGCAGTTATAACCGTAATTTTAGATACTTGCTGGACAAGGTGTAATCATTTTGCCACTTTCAAGTACTTGTGAATTGTTTCATGAAATCAAAAAGTTGATTAGAATTGAATCCACCTCTCATGTATGCTGTGAAAACTAGAACGGGGTGGGGTGGAATAATCACCAGCTGGTCGCTGCAAAATGCGATGTGACAAAAGGGCGTCGTAGTAGACCCTTCTTGGCGAAGTAAGGAGAAGCCGCTTATAATGAAACCTTGGCCAACTTCAACTAAGCGCGCAGTTGCACAGATGCTGAAGACTGTATTTACGAGAGGTATATGCAAACCATGCGAGGCCATATTAGCGATGAAAAAGATTCTAGCATCTACCCTCGGTATCTAATAATTGGGGTCGGCTTAAATAACTAATGAAGTTTATAAGTGAGGATATAGAGTGAGCCAAAACCTGACACCTCCCTCTACGTAAGGCCATTGACCCATCACTTTCCAATGGCTTGTATGAAAAATGGGCTAATTTAAGGGGAGTAGTGTTCAGTATGGACGGAAAAATAAACGTAAGGAGGATATGATGCCCGTAACTGCTATCAGAAAGCATTACAATACCAAATTCTACATCTGCTGCAAGTTAGCAAATGATGCGGCTGGGGGTTGAAAGAGCCCTGAAGTTAGAGAAGGCTAGGGTAGAAAGCTTTTGGATAATAGACAAGTTATAAAAAGTGTTTCACTATAGCGGCTTCTCTCTAGCGACAAAAAGGAGTAAGGATAGCTTCATTGCAACTGAACTGATTTGTCTACCTTTGTCAGTGTATTTAGAAGAAACGGATGTCGCATTCCATTCGAGGTTCATAAAAAGACAGTTCATATGATTACTATTACCCAATATCTGCCTCTTACCTACGGGTCTGACAAGACATCTTTGAAACGACTGCTTGTCAGATGACTACTAGTGTGACATTCCATTCTCACAGGGTGATGGAAGGCTGATATTCCATTCTCACAAAAAACCAGCATTTTCAAATTGGTTGTTTAATTTTGAACTGAAATAATGATTTGAAACTGAATCAATGACTGCGTGTCAACGTCGATGAAACGAGAGATTCCCTCAACTTAACGACAATTTGAATTGTAGTTCATTGACTAATCATGTACAAAAGTAAACAACATGGGGTGACATGCACAATGTCACATTCAGTGCACACTGTTAATGTAGATGCCTAAGTACATGCACCACGTCACATTCAATGCACAGTTGATGTTGATGCCTAAGTACATGCACCACGTCACATTCAATGCACACTGTTGATGTAGATGCCTAAGTAGGTATTGATGGATATAACCAGACTGGGCAATATTTGATAGAGACTTATTTCAAATAAAAAGATAACGAACAATTCTGTCTTATCAACATTTCTCAAATGAGTGTAATCTGAATCAATGCGACATCTGGTCCATTGTATTTCTGGCGGTCAGCTTAAGAATGGGACATGCTAAACATACTTTGTTCCAGTATAAACAAGCAGTTACAACTTGCAATTATTCCTTCTCAACTCCCTTTCCCGTTAAAAAAGTGTTCCTAAATATAATTCGGAACCAGCCTGACCTTGTGCACACATCTTAGCACTAATACTCAATATATAATAAACCTGGAAATCTAGAACGGAAACTGTATTCAGGTTTAACATTTGAATTTCTCCTTACGATACTGAGCAAATTACCCTACAATCTAATGTGGAAGCGTGGCCTAATGGATAGAGCGTCAGACGTAAGATCGAAGGATCGTGGCTTCAAATCTCTTCCAGGCCACACAGTAGTACCCCTTAGGCAGGGTATAAACAACACTATGCTACTGGATTGCGCTGTGGGTGAATCTATATGAGCGCCCTATGAGGCAGCACTTGGAAATTCAGTAGCCCAGAATGTCTTGGAGTTCCCACCGCCAGAGTAATATATGTATGGATTGTAAACGGCTGTAGACTGGTTCTGATATACGTATGACAGTATATAGTACAAAAACCGTTAATTGAGTCTTTAGACTCTTGTCCGAGAACACTGTTTATTTGGTCTTGACGTCAAAGGAAACTTGAGCTTAACGTTTAGTTGTTCATAATGCAGCGGGCACATTAAGAAATCAAATGGATTCATATTTCATACTCTCTTCTACACATTTCTCCTTCCTTTACATTCGTGCGTCAACAGACAAAAATGTGCACTAATTCTAAATGCATTTTGTCAATATTTCATAATCTTTCTAGGCAGACTAACAAAGGCGAAGCTTATAACCTTGAAGGATTGAGAAAGTAATTACATCTAAAAATTTACAACAGTACAACATGAAAAACCTACGAGCTTTTCCAAGAGCAGATATTCCCGCTGCTCTGAGGTTGCCATTATTTGCAGCGTCGCTAGCCCGATATGTTTTAATATCATAAATAAATTACATCATATACAAACCAATATCACTAGTTTAAATAATTTCTTAAACTACTATTCTTATACTCCATGCTCTTGATATAATTGTTGGTGCTCTTCCATCCGACAAGCCATCGCCGTGAAAGCATACACTGTTTGTACTGATACCGTGTTGAAGTTTGCTGGTCCTCATGCATAGTGGCATCAAGCTAAATGGTCAGATGCCTTTAAACTTGACAGAGGTCACCATTTGAATTATGGGCCTCAGAGTTGGCGAATCAATGTCTACGAGAGTGAGTGAGAAGAACAGCAAGTTAAAGTATCAGCCATGCTCTTACAAGGGTGACGTAAGGCTAATAAAGGGTGATTAAGCACAAAGGAAAGGTTAAGGCAGCTATCAATAAGTACACTCAAGCGAAAGTTCCCTGCGTCTTACGTTGCCTACATCCTTTCCAACCCACAAATTTTACAGCTCATAATCTTTAAAAAGCTCACATTTAGTAACAGTTAATATTGTTATTTTTTCTTGAGTAATAATAATGATTGCTTTATTCATTAAACTTTGCTTCTTTTTCAAGCCACCCCCTATTCCACACACTCCGTTTATTAGTTTTTTTGGGAATTTTCCACACGCCTCCCCCCTGGTCCAAACTGTCTGTCATTTGAGACTAACGCGTATTAAGTTTCGCGTACGCAAAATAAAAAAAAGCAAAGCGGCTGTGCTTACATCGCCACCTTCGCACATGAGCAACATTAAGACCGACAAGTTCAAAAAACCATGTTTCCCGATTCTCACAAGGGCAAATCTCAAGGCTTCTATGCTCCCATGGGCATGTTCTAATTCGCCTGCTGGGTTATATTGTCACATATGTTGGTTGGGTCCTCTTTTATGTTCACACTAGGATATAGTTAGTAGATTTCGAGAATTTTTCTGAAATATCGAATAAAAGTAGCAGCTTTCCAGGGGTAGTTGCTGCAATTGTCATTGCTTATAAGTCAAGGGAACCGAAGTGAATATAAAGTCACTACATGTGGATAATAGTTACAACAACCCAAGGGACAATACACTTCATGTACAAAGTGATATAAGAGTTAAATAACAGTATACATTTGATAAAATTGATTTGGATATGCGGGAAGGGCAACGGAGGCTGCCACATACAATAGTTTCACTCGGTCAAACTATTCGGTATATGATGACTCCAATGCATGTGTCAGTCTGCCAGTAAGGCATAATAGGTATACTATGGCTCTAGTAACCAAAATAGGAAACGCCAGTAACCAACGTCCTTAACAAGATGCGAAGACTACTAACATTAAAAATGAGGTAATGGATCTTCTACTCAAAATCAAGAGTCACACAAGATCTTCTGAAGACAGTTGAATTTATGAAGGCCTGGAACATGTCGTTGTAAACTTAAAACAAACAGAACTCGAAATTACTGCGTTGGGTATATTGCTAAACATTTCCGACAGACACTGGTCATAGCAACGTTCTGGAGTGAAGGCAGAGCACTTCTGAAAAAAAATGTAGGAACAGAGAGTATCGTAACACAGTGGTGATGGTGATGGTGGCAGAAGTAGTGTTTGTTTACAGTCGAAATACATAGAGGGTCCCGGTACTCCTAGTTTCTCCTCCACTGTCATGATTACATAGCATGCTAAAAGTGATGCTCAAACTATTAAAATGGAGCTCAGTTATATGCGAAGATTATCACTCAGGGAACCACATCGCAATCTTCATTATACTGTCCTCATCTCGAACTACCCTCCTATCCCCTTTAACTGTCGGACCGTCTCCAGCGCTACCCCTGGAGCACACAACGTAACTAAGCTTTGCGCCTTCAAAACGTAAGCCAATGCGGAGGGAAAGTGTGATGTCACGATTTGGATATGTTTGAACCATGAAAAAAATACTCAATTTTCATGGTGCCCTATTAGTAAGAACGTTAATGGCCAAAATCGAGAGTGGCGCCCTTTCCTCAAACCGAGATATCAGCTTTCAAAGTTTTATATCTCTCGAACAAAACCGTATTATGAGATGCTGATTTTCTAACGATGCTGGTTCCTAACTATCCAAGGAATATCAACAGAGTTTCGAACACAGATTTTTGAAATTCAAACTACACTACAGATCTGGCATTTTGGAAAAGAGACTATTCCAGGGGTTGCCTTTAGATGTCTGGAATGAAATCTTACTATTTCCAAAACTTTTGATTTGTGACTTCATCACTTTCCCTACGCATACAAGACAACACTGCAGCGTGTAACTATTGTTGTTGCCGCACAAAACCGAAGCAGAGCGTATTTGAAAACCGAGTATTCACTCCAATGATTTAATAGCCCAAGCCTGAGGTTCAACGCGCTTCTGTGAATACTTAGTAGAAAAGCGCCTTTCTTCCTACGTGAATAACCGGTACAACGTAAACCATAGAACAATGCCTATGCCTCTCTTTAGTTCTCTCTTGCTGATCATTATCACTGTCCTCTGTAGGTGACGTTACAAGCACCAAGTCTTAATTGGCTTTGTCAACATTTCTAAAGATGACGCTAAATACATAGAAAGCTAAGAAATGACGTTTGGCTCGAAAGTAGGCTCATCAACAAATGTCTTTTGTGCCATCATTTACAAAACCTTAAAAGTAAGTCTTCCCTTAAATTTACCAACGACTTTTTTCCAAATCTAGCGCCACAACGACTACCAACGTTGCGAAATGGCTGGAGGCGCGCACAGGAAGACTTACCATTCCATATATAGCATCACTAATTAACTGATGTGACTCAAGTAGCTACAATAAAGCCCATATCTGCCGTATTTCCATATTATACACACCGCAAATTCGTCACAATAGAAGCATAAAACAAAATAGACTACACAATTCTACCAATTTATAAAAATGCTCTAGTCAGTTTCATGTCCACTAGTATCCATTCTATATCCATAAACTCTTGCTAAACCCGAACGAAACAAGACATATGTTGTTTACAACTTTGAGCCTTTCCCTCTAGATAATGAATACAGCTACCAGAATGCAACGCAAAAGACCTAGCCTGACAGATTGTAGTACAATCCATCTGAGCACCCGTACGCCACTTAATCGCAATTCATCTTCCTTTTCTATGTGCCCTGTCCACAGACGTTGGCTATCATCATGCACCGATTGCCCCTGCTCCTCGTAAGTTGTAAAATTTCACTAGTTCTTATTCCATTCCTCCAGTTGATCGCCACCTGCTCTCTCAAATTCACCCAAAGAGTCCTTCCTTGTCTTTCCTGCTCTACTTCCCTCTATTCCTTCTATTAGCACTAAGTTCTCCTGCCCCTCTTCCTTCATTACAAGTCTCAAGAATTCCATTTGTCTTCTTCGAATTGTCATTAATAATTTCCTTTATGTTCCCGCTCTTCTCAGCACTTCTTCGTTCGTTACGTGATCAGACCAAAATATCCTCAAAATCCTTCTCAAGAACCATATTTCCGCGGCCTCCAATTTCCTTTCCAT
>JAAAKL020004137.1:7637-21580 GCA_010016065.2 Carybdea cf. marsupialis auct. non (Linnaeus, 1758) | reverse complement strand
TATTGGATCATAAAATACTATCTAAATATCATATCAGATATGAGTTACAATATCATGTCGAAACTAAACATGATAGAACAGAGCGGAAGATACAACGAAATTAAATAAAAACTTATTATGTTGAAGGAAGGAGATAGAAATGTAACAGAAGATAATCGGATGGGATGGAAAAGAATGGAAAGAGATGGAATAGAATGGAAAGAGATGGAATAGAATGCCACAGAAGTGGATGGAATTAACTACAGTTTGGATGAAACTATCTGGAATTTAATCGTGAGAGTTCAAAGAGAATGCCAAAATTGCAATCCTTGGTCACACCTGCTAATATGGAGAGGGATAGCCTACAAAAAGATGATGTCTCCTCTTATAGGACTACCATCATTGATTGCTTGATCGTAATAATTTGATTTGCATCAAAAATTAAAATCGAAAATTCAAACTTAGAATCCAAATTCAGAATCCAAAAGTTGCAGTCTCTCACTATACTTCCTGATTACCAGCGAGGAACCCAAAAGGGTAATATACTACCAAAGAGGGACAGAAAATGGCTCGCGTTTCTCAAAATCGATTATACACTTTCTTTCATAAAAACCAGTACATCTTGAGTGAGGCGGGTCGTTCATAAATTTTTGTCCATTTGCAAACTAAAATGTTATTCCTCTGTTTCTAAGTAGATTTTAATGCAGTTACATTTTGCGAGTACCATTGTTTGTATGTGGAGAGAGATACATTGGAGGGGGTTATAGGGGCCTATTTATGTATACCGTAAAGGTATCGATATTCAAAACACTCGGACTTTTACGTAGACTTGACATTCGAGTGAGGAGTGAGAAGAAAGCAAACAGATGCTGAGGTCGTGTAATTTTCTTGAGGCCTCGCAGGAAGAAAGCATCAGTTTGCTCTAAAGTTTTCCTTCGATTAAGGGCAAAATCCAAGCTTGTATTCTAATAAGCTTGCTTTTCAATTAAAAATGTAAATCGTTTTCGACCTCGCCGACCTGTTCCTCGAAGGCTGCTGAAAGTGCATTTCTACTTACTCATTTTCCTTTTGCTTGTCTTCGGTGGTTAAATAAAACACATGAGCTGATATCAGGAGATTTCTATTACTCTCCCAGGCACGTCTATCATAAAGGAAGTTGAAACATCACGTACGCTATACATTCCAACCTGTTCAATTTACACGTAACGGTCATTTGGTCTATAAAAGGTTGATATGTCACCGTGTAAAACACTCCTTTCATATGTTTGAGTGTGACGTCTGCCCTTCACAGAGCACTGAATTGCTTAATGCCGTATAACAATGGCTATTGATGCTAAAATTGGATTCTGAAAGGCGTGGTTGGCTCTGGAATAATGCTGATGCGATCTATCATAGGGAAGAACCAACTTTAGGATAGTTTTATATTAGCTCACAAACTACAAGAAATAGGTGCCTAAAGTTTTTGCTAATCTTAGAAAAACCTCAGCCTTGTGTCCCATTAACTGTCCCTCTGCCAATTTCCTATCCCTTGTTCTCGCGAGCCCCCATTATGACTATATTTCTTGTGGTCCCTGTAGCGAATATTTACGTCACCTTAAGGGCGTCACTCCGCTTCAAGTTATGCGCATGTCAAATGGTTTGATAAGTGGCTTCTCCGCAAAGAGTGCCACATCTGTTGCAGGCATTTTTGAAATTATGGCCCAAACGGAAGAAGTCCCCTTTTACTTTATCCAATTCTTAATAGGTTACGGACCCCTACAATAATTTGTGGATCTCTACACCTTCAATTTTCCCCAGGGTGTTTGACACAGCTCTAAAGCGCCAATACGTAGCTTCTGTCACCACACCTTTTAATCTTGAGTCCTAGTACCTTATTATTCCAAACATAATTTCCTTGATTTTCTTGCGTTTGCTATTTTGTTGACCTTTTTCGTTTACACTTTCCGTAAACTTGACCGTCCTACAACTTACATCGATATAACTACCTTGTGTTCTAGAATCTTGGGCTATTCCCTAGTTGTGAACCACTTACCACAAGAAGTATGAAAGATTTCCGTTACAACAGTTTTTCAGAATGTTTGTTTTCATACCACAATAAGTGTCGAACGCTTACAACATTTCTGGCAGTAATTTTCACCTTGGCTAGCCCATTACATCAGAGATTATGAAACACAAGGTGTACATGTAGCGTACACATATATTAGTCGCTCCGCTACCGTTAATAATTGTATGCTTTCCAGACATGCAGCATGGTGATTTTAGAGGTACCAGGGCAGATTTCGAGCCAGTTTTCTCGTTGAAAAAAATTATTTTGTCTCAACATGAGACATCACGTTCGTAATTCCAAGTTATTCTTGGCCGATAAAAAATAAATGGGTCGCAGCATTTTACCATTTGCTCTTTCAGTTGTTATTGCTTCCTTGATTTTAATTATCATCATCAACATTCTGTTTGACTGCTTCCACTCCTCTTGTTGCCTCTTCTGTTCTTGTTGCTTCTTCTGTTATTGTTGTCGCCTGAGGGAAGAATAACAGAAACTTCTTAACATAAGGTGATCGAAGCATAGATCTGAATAAATTTATTATTTAAAGTAATTTATTCAGATCTATGATCAAAGTCCATCACCAAAGGAACTGTATTTGTAAAATGACGCAATATAGTGAAGAAGAAAGGAAATGGCATTTTTTGCAAACAATTTAACACGTATGTGTGATAACCGGATAGCAGCTGTGAGTTCTTTAAAGTATCGAAATTAGTGTCAAAAGATAAGCAATCCCGCAGAAGACGAACGTCAAGCGGACGTAATTGTCTTGATGCCGACACAGCAGGAACGGCAAATTTTTATTCTATCTTGCAACTTTGTTCTCGACTCATAATGACAATTTTACTTCCAAGAACTGAACCATAGACATGATTCTGAGAACACCATTAGGCGATGAAGTATTATGAGATATTGACCTCTAGAAAGTAAATCGTCTTTTTTTAATCATGGTTTACGGAAAACGACCCCCCCCCCCAACTCCCTATGAGTCTGTTGTCTTTTTCACGTAAATAAGAGCGCAAGTGGGAAACACATGAGTATGATTCGGAATCAGGAACGGATCCAGAGTTTGAGTTTTTTTTGGGGGGGGGGGGCATTTGGAAAAAAATATTGTTACTTCCAGGCATTCAGTCAAGGGTGTAGCAGAAAGGCCTACATGAAACTTTGAAATTTTAACGTTTGGGGGCATGCCCCCCGCCCCCCTCTGGATCCGCGCCTGTTTGGAATATCATTCAGGGTATGGTTTAGAATATTATTTAGAGGATGTTGAGAAGAAATCTTATATGGAATCTTGTAAATTAAATTTACTCTTACGGATTGGAACATCGAAAGGAAATCATATCTCTTCATTAACTACGGTCTACTATTGATTGAAATACACCTAAATGTTTTTATAAGAACATATATTATAAGAAGGCAACCCTTGAAAATAGTAAAAGTTAAGAACATCTTAAGAACGAAGTAGTTTTAAGTTGGACTACTATTAAGAATATTCCATAGCTGGTATTCATGTATATATATTGCAGAGTAAACGATAACTCCGTTTTTGAAAATATTTGTTTGGACAGCCAAATCCCAACAGTTTGAAAATCATCAGGAAAATCCATTTACTCGGATGATGGAATAATTGCTTCAAAAACGTTAGCCGTTCCCCTAGGGGGAGGGACTCATTGACTTTCTTGACGGGGTGATCATGTACACATTTGGGGTCTGAAATTCAGAACAGGCTAATATTCTGGCAGAGCCAGCATCAGTCGTTTACAGTGTGCTTGCCTGTGTTCATTTGTCAGAAAATTAAGGAAAACAGGGTTTTCAGAACTAAAATATTAAAAACATGAAGGTTAATTGATTCAGAATTAAGAACATTTCGAGAACTTTTTAAAGCTTCCTTTTCAAATATCTAAGAACATTTTAAGCCTTGAAGAATTCCGAATGTTCTTATAAAAATAGGTATACGGGCAAGAATAAGCCTTCAGTATAGGCTCACTCTGTTTCATGATTAGTAACCAATAGGTTCACTACAGAAGAGATTTTGAAACACATATACTGTGATTTATAATCTCTGGCTACAGTCGGCTTGCGATGACTAACCTGACCCAAACCACTCGTCTGATAATCGAGGTCGGGACATTTCTTACGAATCTTCTAAGATTTCCAATGGACGAGTGAACTCAAGGGTTATAGGATTTACAAGAAACCTCGTTCACTCCTACAAATGCTGCGCAATATCCAGAGCTGTTTCGTACGATTTTATGGCGACAATTGGCTTTTCTTGGCCATTTGGTTGCAAGAAAACTGCTCGAAGAGCTGAACTTTGGTGGACGGACATTATCAAATCAAATCAAATTGTTCGAAGGCAGTCGAGGGCGACCCAAAGGCTTCCCTTTCGTATGGCTTCTGCCCGAAGGTAGGTAGGGGCGCCACTCCTCTTCCTTGCGTTTCCACAATTTGACCCCAGTATGAACTGGTTCCCATTTGGCGACCCTTCAAGGATGACCAGTGGGTTGGCGGCCAGCTTGATGGCTCAGTTTACAAATAAATGAAACAGGCATTTTCATTAGAAATTTTCAAATCGCCCTGAGTGGGATTTTAACCTAGAACCTTCTGCACTCAAATCTGCAGACGGAACCACTGAGCCATCGCGCCGGAGATATTCTATAGAAACGTTAAAGGGGTCGCCAGAAGAAACTTTCATCGATAACTGTGATCTCGACTACGCGCATCACATTTGAAGTCAAGCCAAAGAGGCAGAATGGTGAGGAAGACAACGGTGCCTAGTCCAACATCAAATAGGTGAAGGCACTTTGAAAGAAAAAGAAACCACTGAGCTAGGAGACCTAGGCTATCCAGGGTGATAACATATTCGATTTCTATAGCCGCAACTTTGGCTCTCAATCCCCCATTGCTGGAGACCACTCTCTATGCAGCAAGTGCTTTTTGGTACTTTTCCAGATACCCCCACCAATATTGTTCAAAACTGCACTGAAAAGGAGTAACCCCACTACCTTTTCCAGATACCCAACCCTAACCCTGTGGAAAAGATGGTGGTGGGATTTTGTCTCTGTGTGAGGCGGTGGGGGGTATCTGGAAAAGTGCCGTGATTCGGTTGACTATGATCGGCCTGCCATTTAACCCATAATTCTTTTCAAAGCCCATTGACAGTTATCAAGTATCAGCGAGAAGAGATAATTTGATGATAGTTTGCAGTGAACGAATGAACATGAACAGATGTATCACGTATCAAGTACAGACTTTACGTGACAGTCACATAGTACGGTAATCAGAAGGCTGCGTGTTCGTATCACGTCGGGGTCACCATTTGCAATGACTGGATGTAGACATCGGTGTTGTAAAACCTCGAAGGTGAAAAATCGAGGGACCACGGGGAATTGAACCCACGGTCTCCGCGTTGCACAACACGACGCTTTTCCACTAAGCTACGGTCCCCTGCCAACGAGAGAGGGAAATTTGAGATGTCTATTGTTTGGATATTGGGTCACTACAGTACCAACACCAAAAGGCGCCAAAACTTTAAGTCACTCTACTTTGCAGCCTGGAAACGCCTGATACATCTAACTTTTGAAAATTAAGCACCTTGCTATGATATTTTGCCCTTCTCTCGACATTTTCTTTTCGGATAAATAGCAAAATCGATTCTCCCGAGAACTGGGAAAACGTGTCCCACAGTATCCAGTGGTGTCAACAATGATACCGACCCTTTCGAGGGTCCTAGGACTATTGTAGTAACTCCTCGTGACCCCCTACAGACGTCAGCATCTTATATTTTTAGAGCAGCTAAAGATTATTCAAAGGCATGAGGGTCAGAGGAAAGATCAATGGACACTTGGCCCCGAAAGGCTTTAGGAATTCTTAGTTATCTACAAGCAATTAAGACTCGGAAGACTCGGAAGACGCTAGAAGTGCTAAAGATCATGGAAATGCAAGGGTATACATAGCGGAAGGGGTAAGGCGGTACATGACTCTAAAATTTATTGACATATTTTTCATCTTTACTTAATCGTATGCTTGGTGGAAAAACCCTCGTGTTTTACAAAATGACTCTCCTCTATTCTCTTCAGCAGCAATATTTAGATGCATATGTTTCAATAGAGACTTAAGATCTTAAGATCCTAAGATCCTAAGATCCTAAGACTTAGGATCTTAAGATCCTTGTCGAAAACTCATCATGTCATACATAATCATATACTAAGGACAAGTCAAGGAAATATACTAAGGAAAAATCAAGGAAATATAAAAGTACTGCATCACCTCAACATCTCTGAATTTTTATCCATTTCCTCAGTCTTTCCATGACCACACAACTACTACGCATGCTCACGAATGAACTCCGCAAAACACGGTACCGCAGACATGGTGTATTGAAACAGGTGCTTCATCAGACGCCTGTGCAAAAACAACGGAGTGGGAAGCTTGACGATATGATTTTAGATAGTTTGGCTGTCCATAAACGTCTTATCACTGCTTTTTTGGCACCCAAAACTGCCTTCTGTACGAACTGACCTCCCAATGTGCAAATTTGCATAGAGATATTATGTCCTCTGGCTTCGATTGATAATATAAAGCAAGGGTATGAACAACGACTTCAAACTGGAGATAAAAGTTCACAAACGATATGCTGTTAACAATGGTTCTAGAATGAAAGCCTTTCATAACTCGCATTGACTGCTTTATAGATGGAGCGCCTGATGAGGTCTATAAAGGGCGTGCTATGGTGGTTGACCCTTGGGAGGTTTTTGTAGAAATATGTACAGAATGTATTGTTTTGGGGACAGAATTCAAAGAACCAACACAGACGTCGCCAGCAAATCTGTTATCGATAGCAGGGAGCATTTCTCTTGATAGTTGGGAACCTTTGACCTTTGGGTGCAAATGTTTAAATGCGGTCAAAGAACAGGATAAGACCTGCATAGAGAGCACTAGTAGGTGTTGGGGGAGGGGGGACACCGAATCACAATAATTGTTACAATTTTCACCCGAATCCTAATAGGCCAACTAAGTTTCAAATTGCATCCAAAGTCCTGCAGGTCAATGGCTAGAACTTTTTGCACAGAGGATAGCCTAATGCTTTGAATTGAGTCCCCTTATTTAAACGGCCCTCTCTAATAAGTGCCTAACTCATTGTTTCTCAAAGCTAAACGGACGTCCCTCTTCAATAAACGCACCTCATTATATGCAATGTAAAGGTTTGGGAGACTTCTAGAGGAGGTTTTGTTTTTTCTCACAGCAAAGAAAATAATATTTTGCATGATGCGCATTATATACAAATCGGTAATCCAGTGTGACCCAACCTGATCTAAATTAATGAAACATCATGTTGACTATCCATGTTTGTAAACATTTTTCTTGGTCAATTTTAATGCTTGAACCTTGCTATGATGTCATTTTCTCTTTAAATATCTTTGACATTAAAATACTATTGGAACCTTTTTGTAAACCTAAATAAAATTAGCAATGAAAATTACTAGCCAAGGAAATTACATTTTTATACACACGCTAGAAATAATATCCCAGTCTTTTGCCAAATAGTTCATCTGCCTTTCCTTAGGAACTTAAAGTGCTTTCAACATTTGTATTAATATAATCTCAATTGACCAATCAGGGGCTAATCTATCCAAGATTTTGGAAGGAGGGCAGTTTCACAGTTTAGCTTTTCACCTGAAGAGTTTTCTTACAATATGCTCTATAACACTTGGTTGTTCAAATTAAACCTTGTCTTTTGGGGGCCATGTGCGGTGACGTACACAAGAATCTCCCCAAGGCAGACCATATGCAAAGAGAGACCTTGGCCAAATGGTTCCCTGAGAACTCCAGTAGTCATCCATGTGATCAATTAAAATTGCCGACCTTTGCAGTCAAAACTATCGTTTGCAATAAAAGTCACCTTGTTAGCCTCATGCTGTGAACCTGTTCTCAGTTTAATCAATCATTAAGCTAAGCAATCACTCAATAGATTTAACAACGACATTCTTAGCTCTACTATAGTAATACACTACTCAATAGCTCAATAAAAGCAAATGCAAATATATACTACCCAAGAATTCTTTGTTTAAACTCTTATTACAACTCGCGATACGCTTACTTTGATACAAATTGCATTAAATTCCTCGTGGTCGATTACTATTATGAGAGATGTTTCATGAAGAATCCATTTTTCGGATCAGTTCCCTAACTTTGCAGCACTTCATTTGTTTCAAACTTCTATTGTTGAAAAAACAGTCATACGTTACGAAAACGCATAGACATTACAAGTTCTTGGCTTCCATTTTAGGGACTGACGTTTTCTTACTAGGGAAGGACCTTCTCTTCCATCCGTAACAAAGAAGTGTTATTATTATTAATGTTAGGAATGCTTCGTGAGTGTTCTTGACAGACTTTAAGTGACGTCTTGGCAAGATTTCTGGGGGCCTGTCCGGGAGCAAGGACGAAAAACCAGATTTCATACTACATTCATATTCTGTGACTTGAAAAAAAGTTCCAATGGCATTGGCAACTTACTTTTTATTGAAATCGGGTTTAATATACTGCCATAATCAATTTTGACAATTATGACAAGAATGAAACGTTAATCCTCAATGAAACGTTAATTGAGAATTGTATATTCATTGATGATCCCTTGAGTCACCATCCTGAAACATTGCCATAGCCATGCTATAGTTTAAGACAGCAGTAGTTTTGATCAATTATTACGCCCGAGATGCCTCTTAGAGGACATCTAAGGACTCTCGCCCGGTTTGCACCTTTCTCAGACTCTGAGAGCTTTCTAGCAACTTGATCTATATTCACTAGTATAGACTGTGGGATTTACTTTCTTTGGATGCGTAGATGTGGAACCCATTTTTGCAGAGATGACATCTCGGTTTCAGTTTATCTTAGCCAACCCACAATATGACATTGATCATCATCATAATAATAACCTACTAAAAAACTAAACCATCTATTTAACTTCCTTGACACTCTATACTGTGTAAAAAGCTGTTTATCCTCACACTAAAGGTTGTCTACTAGTCGATCCTTTGACTTTTTATCACTAACAATATATTTTAATACTTCAAAGGAAGTTAAAACGAGAATCCAATCAAAGATTTAAATAATTTTGTCAGCATGAGACGAAAGACGAGGACTGTCAGATTTTCTCTTCCTTTTCTTCAACTGTGGTTACAGTATTGCGTTATTCCCATGTACCTAGAAGCTAGAATTCAATTCTCGAAGGTTACTTCTTCGAAAGCTGTTATTAAAAGCCTTCTAGCACATGTCAAAAGGTAGCGGGGTCACCTCAGGAGATTGCATAATATATACCGGAATCAAATGGAAATAAATTGAACATTTCTTATCTTTCTACAGCTTGGTTTGACTTTGCAAGTGCATTTCTTCGATTGACAAGAAAATGAACTGCAAACATATGGAATACAATAAAAGATGCACCACAAGGTGCACCACTCAGTCGATTCGGTTTCTGTAATGGTGACGTTGCTAAGCACATGCTCAACCTTTCATTGCATACACATTTGCCTACTAAAACGGATGTCCCTGGCCATGGGTATGATTTCTTTACCCCTCCTACGGAGATGAACAGGGAGTCTGTTTTTGGAGAATTTGAAATTCTTAACATGCAACTGTCAAAGCAGAAATCAGTAGCTATGGCGTTAAATGAAACCTGCCGTGCCCGGATCTGCTAATAACGATACCTTAAAAAAGTGCAGTTGTAATCCTCGACAACGACTGCTATGTTTCCAAGATGAAAGTTTGTCTCTGCGACGCATCAAAGTTCACATATTTAATGAGGTTTGCAACTAATGTTATTGAATTTATTTCAATAGCTTTATGTATTTCAGATTGACGGTGCTACATGGGCTCTCCATTAGGCCCATTGGTAGCTAACGTTTTATTGGATATTGTCTTGATCACAGATTTCATACTTCCTTAACTCTCTTACCTAAATACCACTCCAATTACGTTACATAATTGTTTTGCTATTTTTAAGTTCTCCGTTGATTGTGACAAGTGCTTCAATTTAATTAATTCTGCTACTTTTGTAAACATCCTATTTCAAGCTTGCCTTTCGTTATCTGGAGCCATATTGTACTATTTCTAAGACTTTTGATTTGTGACGTCATCACTTTCCCTCCGCATTATCATAGGGCACAACATTAATCTCTGAATTGTTTCCACCATAGAACTGAATATATTACAAGTTAGTTTGGCAATCTCCAAAATCTCTGGATATTTCCGGAATCCTGTGGTTTCGAAACCTTGTCCTTCAAGGTATTATCTACAAATTCTAGCTTCATGGAGACTCTAACTCAATGGCTGACAGCTTATGTCATGAAAGTTTTATAAATCTTCGCTGTCAAAAATGGCACTTTTTGCTCATTGCTAGCCTCACAGTTCGATCAGAGTATATAAAGACTGAGTATACAAAGTGAATCTCTGAGTTGTCAAAAGAAGACTTTCTCGCCTTTTAGCTGTAGTAGCCGTTGTATTGTATCCTTTTTGTTCTGTCCCATTCTCGGTACAGTGCATCCTCGTTTACACGGACAGCGTGAATTTAAACGTGGAACCAGCCGTCCGGATAAGCCAAAAATTCGGAGAAGCGAGAATGAAATTTTTGAGTTGCCAAAATCACATCTCCTACAAAGTCTGGGGTGAAAACAGTCTCTGTCATCCACTCGGGTAAACGGGTTAAATAGCGACAAGTTAAATGGTTGACATCATAGTTTCCTGAAGAAAAGAATTGCTGATTTGCAAAACAAGAGCGAACACGAGACTGACTGACATGAGATGATCGTTACAGTTCACTGGTGGAGTTTCGTGAGTTCGAGAAACAGCGCTAAACGCCCGATGAAAGCGTTTTCATTTTGTTTTTCTGTAACGCGCCTTCTTGCGATGGAAGCTTAAAGAAGTTATTTTTGCGGATGGAAAAATGGTTTCTTTTGAGAAGTTGGGATAAATGAGGTTCGGATAAACGAGGATGTACTTTGCAACGTAGTTTGTATGGATTGTTGAGTCAGTGAGATCCTTTTACGATGTTTACCCGTTCTTATGCTACACAGTTTTTGTACGTTACAGGAGATAATGTCAGATTCGGGAAAGAGTCGTGTAGACCTAATTAAAATTGATAAGTATTCCTGGTTTCGGGAATTTCAGACAGACAGATCGTTATTGACTCACAATCTGACAGTAAAGTAACTATATGGACGTATTTAAGTGGGTAAGAGGAACCAAACAAATCTCATCCTCACACGGATTTGGTTTGAGCAGACAGAAGATTTAGCTGATAAAGTATTCCAGGAACGCTTTGTTCAGTATTCATGAAATTTATGACTCAGTCAGCATAGACAAGTTACCGATAAAGAAGTTGAAAGTTATAAACAGACCAAACAGCATAGCATGCTTTAAAGTTAAGCGCGAAAGAAGGTCTGAAGTCTTGTTTTTCCTGTTAAATCCACACGAAGTTACCAAACTTCAAGACTTATTAAAGACGGGTGATTAATTCATAAAATCCGTAAAACGGTATAGAGAACCATAGAAGGGATGACAGATTTCCTGAGGTTGGAAATATCGCTATGAATTTCCTTGCTGTTTCACTTTCTGCGAGTATCTCCGGCTTCAGTCATAAGGCACCGGATAGCTTTAATAGGCCTACTGGATAGGTCATTCGCTTGTTTCATACTAATGCCATGTAGCAGTACATGTCTGTGACCAATCTGGTAACAAAATCGGCACAGTGCTATTTAATACTTTTTGGTACCGTTTCATCAACTACATCAGTAAACACCATCAATTTAATTTCACACTCTGATCCTCAGTTTCAGACTAAGATTGTTTAAGGCATTTGTATCACACATCTGTTGATTTGGTATTTCCCCTGCTAGTATAGGGATATATAAACCTGTATCTGTCCAACTGAGACATGATCTATTCGAGAGGCAATGGAATTTCTCATTGCAAGAATGGAAAGATTGTGGTTGAGGTTTTAAAAGATTCAATTATAGTAGCAATCGATAATAACACTCGTTCAGATAACAGTTATCCAGAGACTACCTGCTGCTAAATTTAAATCAAATGTGGACAATTATTAGCTTCTGTGTCCATGCATGTGTGCCGAATCGCTTTACAAGAAAAATAATTGTGACATTCGGACTTAAATTAGGGTGATCGTGCTATTACGGTGCATCAAAGCATGGAACATCACAAAGACGGTTGGGTACAATTGTTGTAAACTGTTAACACGTTGTTTCATTATTCTGTATATGGCAATGTGCAAAGTCACGTGATACGAGGTCCAGGCTCCATACGCAGTGGCGGTTTAAGGGGGAGGCCGACAGGGCCATGGCCCGAGGACCCGCACCTGTACGGGGCCTTACACCTTAATACTAAGAAAAAATGATGTGTCTGACTGCCCATATTGATCTCATGGAAGTAGGTGGAAACTCTAAATTGTATCCACTGGAAGGAATAAAATGTCTTAGGAGCTTTCCCAGTATGATTATGTCTGAACTTCCTTGCAATGCATGACGTCATAGGGTCCCGCAAACCTTTTCGGCCCAGGGCCCTGCACCCTTCAAAACCACTGCCACTACTTTGACCCCTTGTCACTTTACTTTTCTGAACCTAATGGCAGGGGGAGGTCAAATTGCAAGTTTTCGAAATTTTCACCCCAGATTTCATGTAATGAAGATCTCCCATTTTATGATTTTTTCAGGAAAAATCCCCAAAAGGTTGAAAGTGCTAGGAAAAATCACAAAAATCGCCCCAATGGCACTTCATCATGATCCCCAATTTATGAAACTTTTAAGAAAATGCCCAGCCCTACCGCTTATTCGACCCCCGTACAATTAAGTACGGGAAAGTACGTGAACTCACAAAACATCACGTTTAAAGACAATGCCTAGTTCCTTTGAGAGGAAGGATCCTGTGAAGCACTCCCATTTCTCCAGCTTCAGCAAACTTCATCGCTATTGCCACCCTGGGGCACTAGCTTACTGTCAACTGCCTTGCTATCTAAACCTTGTGGGAACAACATGTATTCGATATATAAAAATGCGCCGTTTCCTGACAGGCAAAAGGATTTTACATTGCTTTAACACTTTAATTAAAGGATGTACTAGTATTTATTAGGTTAGCTATACAATCAAGCTGAGTCAGGGACTTATTTTGGAGGTATTAGTTGAAGGTATGGTTGTTTTCTGATCACGGCTTGGTACACTTGATTTTTTCTCACCTTCTGAGTTAAATGTAGAACGTTTATCTCCATAATCAATGACAACACTTTCTTGGTTTCACTACTTTTTGACAAATGTTAGCCGTCATAATATGTCTACGTAGAAAAAAAACAAGTTTAGACTAATTTTTGCCGTAAATAGAATAACCAGTAAAAGTCAAGAGAGGCGATTTGATTCTACAGATAAAAAAATTAAAAAATGATCGAAGTGAAATACAGATGTATTTAGGTTGAGATATGACCCTTCAATGAATTGTTAACGTTGAAAGTATATATGATTAACACAAGTTAAAATTTTAATTCTATTCGAAGAAAACCAGAAAATTTACTCATATCATAGAATTTTTCCAATTTGGCATTACTTTCTATAATTTTCATTAAGAAAAAAAATGAATAAAAATCTTACCACGAAGACAATGTAATTTCAAATTGAATACAAATGCTACAAAATGGCATTTAAATTCCTCCTCTTTCATGTTAAAATCATAATCTAACGTCAAATGTGCGTAGGCCACTCCGTTGCAATTGCGAGGAAACAATTTCAAAACATTTAAGGCGTTCTGGAAGTAGTCTGGGTAGGAGTTGAGTATGGGATGTGACGCCCATGACTATTCTTAAGATAATCACTTTTGACCTGAGGGTCAGAGTTCGACAGCTTTTAGGTCTTAAGAGTTTCAGAAT
>JAAAKL020004136.1:0-21583 GCA_010016065.2 Carybdea cf. marsupialis auct. non (Linnaeus, 1758) | reverse complement strand
AGGCTTATGTCTACCTAAACGTTTAACTTCGAGCTTTTCTTCGATTATTAATGAAACAAACGACCTAGACTTCAGAACCTATTTGTGATAATCTGAAATAATACACCGGCTTGCTATGTGTCGAAATGCCGAAGTTTTCTGGTCATTCGATACAGTACATACTTTATCTCAAGTGTGCAACAGTGTATTCGTTTGCTCTTCTTCAGTGATAAATAGACCTCGGGATTGCGCCGTCTAGACTACAGGAGCGCGAGGAAACAACTTTTAAAACGCCACGCTAGGTTCCCTAGATCAAAACTCTCTGGATACTGCTGTGATGTCGATGGCTTATAAGGAAATAAGAACTGTTAGGTACTATTAAGGTTTGAGAAAAGAGTATCATAATGTAACCATTAACATTCCAACTATATGGTGCATAATTGTTCATATATAAATGATGCTAAACGAGTATCCCGCTAAACTGTAGCCACCATTCGACCTTTACGATCTATAACCAGTAAAAAGTCACAAACATAACAGTAATTACGTTAGAGAACAACGATAATATAAGTTTTAGTAAGAATACTTTCATTTATGTGTAGTGTAAGGAATGATCCTTATTTAATTCATCATCGCTTTTATGTTCCTGTGTGCTCTGGATTGGCACGTTGATCGCCAAAAGCACCAGTTCTCAGACTAGTTATAATGGAATCCTAGCTCAGACACAGGAAGCATGTAGGTAGATTCCCTATAATTTGATGATGAGCAAAAGACCTGACCAGATGCACAATACTCGGATAATAAAGCTATTATAATGTTGACTCCACACTTTAACTGTAGCGAATTATCTCACCCTTACGGTTTGTTTTCAACGCAGTTGATGCGTGACGTCACGTCGGATGGATTTTTCCAAACCCTCACTTTACGCTCAAAACACCTTCTGACAAGAGCTTGACATATGAATTAAAGTTGACTGGGGTTATAACTACAATTATCTCATATACACAATTAATTACCAGTATGTTAGTATCAACAAAATGTTCTCACCTGTATGTAAATATCCGAAAGAAGAAGCCAGCTCTTCTCGAAATCATCGGCATCCTGGCGACAAAAAAAGAGAGTTAGCATCAGCAAAATGCCATGTCAGACAGAGGGTATTATTGGCCGATAGGTGGTCAAGGATGGTGATGGGTGTAACCCACAAAATGTATTAAAACTCAAGGATGAAAGTATGAAGTAACTTTTGGCGACTCCACAATCTTGTTAAATAGCAACACGTACCTCAATTTATCACTAATGAAAGTACATCTCAGCATAATTTCCTTTCTGCTGCCATTCCAAAATAAGTACTAACTTTCTTATAATTCATTGGGTAGTACTCATCCAATTAACACCTCGCTTGAATATTCGGGAAACAAGAGTCGCTTTTTGGCTATTCGATCAACTAACAGCTTTCTTTAGTTAACCAAATAAAGATGAACAGTTTTCAGAGCATGTCGGTGTTTAGGCCACAAGTAAATTATTGATAAACCCTCAAAGACTATACAACCAGGAATATACCAAATCAATTGAGTTTCACTAGAGTATCTCATTGCAAAATAGAAGAAAACTCAGAACATAATTGCTTATTAAAGCACATCAATTCCTTTAAGGTCACATAATTGTTCATGGTCAAAGTAGGAGATCAATAGGTTTCCTGCTTCTTCTTCATGCATTATGGTGTTGCTATACTATATATACGCCAGAAATAGTTCATCGATTGAAAGTGTAAAGACAGATCTATAAACTAACCAACTTTCAATAAAATGACTTGGACAGAACCTGATATATATGTGTTTGAAAACATGTGCACTCTCACAATATGGATACTTCGGTGCCATATTCATGGGTGGTTTCTTCCTGGACGCTTAATTGATTAAATTCAAAAAAGGTGCACCGGTTTCTATTATCCATTTCTCGATAAAACCCTATTAACTATTTCAACCTGACCTTTCACCTGATATACATTTTCTGCCTGCATATGAACCGCCACTGGGTGTATAGGGTTACAGATTTTTTCCCGTTGCTTAAACTCATAGCATACTACAAATAAAAAATGTTATGACAAACTGTTAATTCCATTTTAAGGCAGCCACAATTTTACATACCTCTGCATACCATGGCATCTTTGCTACTCGTTTGAGCTGGTTTCGTGCCTTTGGCGTCTGTTTCAAAATCATGTAAGCAGTGGCCATTCCAAGCAAAGCTGGAACGTAGTCTCGCTACAAGTAAAACATTACTCTATATTATCACCGTATCATGCAATGCAATAGAGCACAATAGAAGTCTTCTCATCGCAGAGACGCTGTTTAAAAATTGTAAATGTACAAACTTTATTAGTTGAAATGACCTTTTGCAACTGAAGTGCAACTACGAAATTCACTGAGAGGGATCATGAGTTGTTGTAAGCCACATGTAATGCCTCCCTTGTACCAAACAACACAAACAAAACAAGGTTTTCAGTAATGAAAGTGCAAATCTTGCCACAAGAAATTTACAACTAAGAAATTCACTGAGAGAAATCATGAGCTGTTGTAAGCCACATTTAATGTCTCCCTTGTAGCACCAAAGAACACAAGCGAAACAAAGCTTTCAGTAGTGAAAGTGTATATCTTGCCACAAGAAAGTAAACTTAATATAGAGGGCTCAAATTGAAAACTGATAGTACAATAGTAACACCTCTGTAGATAACGAAGTTCATACGGCTTTACAATGACAATCAGTGGCTGACAAATGATTGCTTTGGTGACCAGAATTTTGAGTACTATAAGTCTGCTGATCTTGCAACCATACGTTTATATAGGAAAACGAGAGTAGGATCACTTCGAAGGTCAATGACGTCGATGATGACATGAATTTTAGCTATCCTCCTGGCTACAGTTTTTGATCAAAACGATCATGAAAGTATGAATATGTTTAGAATAACAAGCCAACGGAATACTCCTCTCTACACCACGTCAACAATAAACAAAATTTATATATATTACACAGATACGCGTACGCATCATATAACACACTTAAATAAGACGAAATAGGAAAAAAACAACATGATTTTGAGGAAAGATTTCAGTCAATCTTCGTCTTAAGCATATATTAAGTCTATCTGCCATCGTTATACTATTCTGAAAAAATACACATACCTTCAAATTTGTTCTCGAGAATATCAGTATACCCAGCACAATCAAAGAATGAATTCCCAGTCAACAATATCAGACGTCCATGGTACACGCACAGTTTCGATCAAAGTAAGATGACTTTTTGCCCGTCTTATTTACATATGAAATTGAAAAACGGGCTGCCAGATCCGTCCATAGGCTCTCTTGGTTATTCAAAATCAAGATAACGACAGTTTTTACCAAATACGTTTTCTTAAATTCCTGTACAACCGTTAGGCAGCTTTTGTAGTATTTCAAGATTGTTTATAGTTCTACTTACTGTACATAATCTTTAAGTTCGTCGAAGATAAAAATCTTGAATCGTGAAGATTTTGCGATTAAATACACAGCAGATTTTAAAAGGATGAGACTGGCCAGAAAAATGCTACAAGTTCAAAATTAAGGAGGTTTACTTAAAAGTACGTCATAATAATTGTCTCCATATCTCACCTCTGTGGTCGCTATTTCCATAAAAGAGGCTAAGGCTTTTTCGACTAACCCTTTACTCTTACTTGACATCAAAGCATAATTTTCAAGAATCTTGTGCTTTAATGGGTTTGACTTGGGCTTTACTTCCTACAAATAAATGTAATGAAATAGTTTAAAAATAGATGAACCACCCTTTTTTATAAACTGCTTGCTAGCACGAGAAATAGTCACTTAACAGGTCGCTGCAAATAGATAGACGAGTTTCTGATAATTTTCAAATCAATCTACTATTTCCTTTCAGAGTCTGTAGTGTTGAGATTTCCTTGAGTTACTGGAATTTCATATAAATTGCCATTACTTTAGAAGCTCGTATTTGATACTTCCAGCAGCCGTCGGTCATGCACAGGCCCTGATCCTTCGGCGAAACATATGGTTTAACCGAAGACAATTCAAAATGTTGTCTGTGACTCTTGTTTCTTATGTCCGATGGACTCTCGGTACTCAGAAGGCACTCACCGTAATTCTACAACTAAAACGAAATAAACGCCAGCATCTCTAGGACTAAACTAGCATTATCAACTTTCTTTAAGAAATATCGCAGAATTTTAGACATTAAACTTTTTTGGTTTACCTTAGGCAACTCTCTCTATTTACCGTAGTAAACTTCCTTTAATAAACTTCCGTGCCCTTTCGTCTCTTGACTTATTCTGCTTTTCCGAACCAATACTTAAGCGTAAGTGTGCCTTGATAGCAAAGTCGCTTAATGGCCGGTTTAACTGTGTTTCGCTATACCGTCATACGATTGACTTTGTTTCCTAATGTATCAAATATCCGTTCTTTATTAAAACATTAACCTTCCGCTGAACACTGGCTCTAAATATTGATATAGCAACGGGTAGGTTTACCTATTTCGGTATGTCATCAAAATATACAGTAAGTAGTAAATTTATACACAATAAGAAATCCGGATATGTACAATATTGGAGCATTATTGCTGAAGTGAAAGGAACCTACTATGCAACAAAGTATTGCCTAATATAACATCCAAAATTACCATGTGCTACGTTACACAAAATCTGTTTGCAAATCAAACGCAAATCGCATTGGTGCTTGTTTAGAGATTGTACTAGTTTTCTTGGTATTTCTAAGAGATTCCAGGATGCCCTCTTTCGGTCTCCCATTAATGATACTTATAAATAGAGGATGTTTTGTGGTTGTTACCTTTAAAAGTTTCTCTGCAGTCCGCAGAGCCATTTGCTCGGAATCCTGTTTCTCTGCAACACTTCTAACATTTCAGAGGAATGAAAAACAGCATTGCCGTAATATACGGGATATGAGAAGAGCGACTAACAAGAGGAGAGGTGCTACTTGCAAAGTTTATCTTGACATAAAAGTTCAAAATACATTTCGTGAATGATAAATTTTGCTGACAATTAACAGTGTAATAGTGTATGGAGTATGGCAAAGTAAACTTTCAACGGGTGGAACCATACCAAACTGTAGTTATAGGTACTACTGGGGTCAGCAAAACAAGGATCAAAAGAGGCTTTGTCCTCTGGGTCTTTTATTTATCACAATTAGAGAGTCTCGATCAAATACGTTCCCTCATCAGTATTCGAAACCTATCAGCCATTGATAGATAGTACCGTAAAAATAAGAACACAGAATTACAGATTTAAGAAACAAAACATGCGAAAATTTAAATATAGTATCTAAAAGTGTCACCAAGCGAATGCGAAGCGAAGGTTTGAATCCCCTGTTGTAGTTTTGTCAATTTGCGTGAACAATGGCGCTCGATCTCTGACATCTTACGCGAAAAAAGAGGCATTTTACCGAAATCTGCAGGCCAGCGAAGCAAGGATTTGCTACTGACCTACTGTACTAGATACCCAAGTGACTTTAAATATGTAGCCACTGGGCCGTCCTGCTGTCTCCTACATTGACAAGCTATGCAATGCCACGGAAATCCACCCGGAAGACCTGACGCAGGATTGATATAGATGACGTGACAGACGTATGAATATTTGAGCTAGGTCGATCTGATGATGATGACAACGATAGTGCTCGAAACAACGAGCATGTGGGCGATATAAAGTCGTTGGAACTTTGAAATTAATCTATACATAAGTAGACAATATAACAGAAAGCGGTCAAGCTATATACTCAACGGATGCAAAACGTTGATCCACATAATCTAAACTCTTGAGTCCAATACTAAAAAATAATAAAACATTTCGCCTCACTTAGATATGACCTTTCAGAAACTTGGGTAATGGTAAAGGCAACTTGTAAGAAATCCCCCACGAATGGTTTGGCCCAGGGAAACATTGAAAATATCACGCATAAAAAAATCTAGGAGTCCCATATCGTAAAAGAAATGAAAGATATTTTTTAAAACTTCGATAACTGCAAATTGCATGATGCAGTATCCATTTTCTTGTTATGTTATGACCATAAGATAACCTATTGGAGCAGCTATTGAAACAACTATGAATACAACGTCAGTTTTAATAATCTGCTGCAAAACTGAGTAAAATCAACCTTCAGTGGCGTAATGACAAGAAACAGTTTGGGAGGGGAAAAGAGGCGACAGAAATAACTTTTAGTACGCATAACTTCACTTGCAACCTAACAGTGAAAGCTAAGAAAACAAAAGGAGTCAAAATCATTGCGAGGAGCTATCCAACGACGATTACGCCTATGATATTTGCATGAAATAGTGACCTGCTTTTGCATGAAAGGATCGCCTAAATATTTCCTTTTCTCGTTTCTCGCATTATTTCCCTTATATTTCCCACTTCTCTTCTATCTAAAACATGCAGAGGAATAAGCAGAGTGTGCATGTGTGCGCGTGTGTGCGTCTAAGAAAGTTTCTGGTAATACGTGAGAGAACCTCGACGTAGATAGATATACTAATGCATCGTTTGGTAATATAAACGATCAGACGCTCTTGTAAGGTTGAGAATGTGTCTTCGACTCTGCTAATTGCACACGGTTCTAGTTCTCACTTACCCACCGTCCGTGTCCATTGCATCAAATGTTTCACCACCTAGTTTTAAGAGGAAAAAGGGTGTGCGGAAGTCACATTTCTGAATATTAACTTTACCATCTGGAAACACTTCGAAAGAATAAGCGGCGTTACTGCTTAACTCGTGCTTCATTTATTTACTCGTGATGCATTGCACTAGCACCTACAATATAATACTGATCATAGCCAAAATACGCAGGGAAAGTGATGACGTCACAAATCAAAAGTTTTGGAAATATTGACTCCAGATATCTAAAGTCAATCATTGAATAGGCTGTCCCCCAAAATACGAGACCTGTAAGTGTATATAGTGTTTAAACTAGAGGCGCTTATATTTATAATTTCTCTGGTCAAAACTCTGTTGATGTTCCTGGTTCCTTACGTTAGGAACCAGCATCAAATGATAAGATTATATTAGAAAGATTTAAAACTTTGAAAGCTGATATCTCGATGTTGGAAAAGGGAGACACTTTCAAATTTTGGCTATTGACACTCTCACTAATAAGGGAACATGAAAATTGAGTATTTTTTCCATAATTAACAAATTTTCAAAATCATGACGTCACACTTTCACACATAGCATTTGTGTAACAAAAGTCAGCGGTCAATAAGTTAAAATAGGTTCACCTCAACTCAATTCCTTTAGCTTACTACAATAAATAAATTGAACAATTTGACGACTAATTTCACTCGATAAGGTTAAAAGGAGTAGTTTGCTAAAACATTCTTGATTCCATTAACTAAATAACAGTATATTAAACTGTACAAACTAGCGGAAACATTTTAGTACTGAAAATCTTTTTCCAGCAAAAATGTTTTCGCTATTTTGTGCCTTTTTATTGTTCTGTACTACCAAGAAACTTTTTGAATATCAGTATATCTCCGAAAACTTAAACTGTTCTACCTAGATCTTATTTGATCCCTTGAAGCTAATATTGTACATGAATTTGATTTGGGCGGGCAACGATTATCATTAAAAATTCCTAAGCCACTTTCCTCAAAATCACACTAGAAATCCAAAGATCCTATAACTTTTACCCAACCGTCATCACCAATTTCTCAAAAGCAGAATTAGTGCTGTGGGTGAAAATAAATTAAATTCTAATTACAACGGCCTGCAAAAAAATATCTGCTGATAAGCAGTACTTACCAACGATGTCACTGTCCGGGTTGAGACAAATTTGAATCATATTGTACAAAGCCTTTTCTCCCCTGGAAAAAAAGCAAACGTTTGCATATTGGGACGGATAGAAGATAAAGAGAACTCTCAGCTCGCGCTGAATGAGATTAATTTAATCACAAATTCATTTGAGGTCGAGCCAAAACAAAATAGAAAGGCCTATATTAAGTTCCTTAAAAAGTATTTGTTTTGAAAGTTCGTAACCATCCTTCAGTGATTTGGTACCTTTGATAACGTCGTTAGTAAAATCTTAAAGTCGAAAAAGTAATCTGAAAACTTGCGAAAAAAATTTAGTTTTCATGTACCACGTCGCAGATTCGAATCGTAATCCAAAGCACATACGAGTCTCGTAAAGTAAGAGCGTTCTCATCATCTGACACGGGGCATTAACAAATATTCGCAGGTCACTTTGAAGTGTTTCTAATGACTAATGCAACAGACTCAATACAATCAATTATTACAAGCAAGTTGTACCCTTGCTAGCCGAACTGCTCAGTGGGGGGAGAAGAGAAGGCGGAGCCGAGATGGCGTGGGTAAGATATCGGGAGAAATATTTTCGTTCTCGATCGTTTTCGATTATTACTCACTGACCGGCCCAAAAGTCCCTATTATGAAATGCACTTGATGGACAAACGAAAAAGAAACCAGACCCTTAAGCTCTTTACTAGTGTAAAAAATGTCAAGGTATAACATGTTAGCAACAAGAGAGCTTATTCGTAAAAAAATTGTCAAGATTTGGACTAAAAGTACCTCCCAATCTACGAAAACGTAACCCATTCTCCACCCTTCACAACTCCCACACCCTGCAATCTAGAAATATTTTGACAGGATAATCCTAGACGTATCTTCTGTTGTTATCGCCCTTGCGATTTGGAGAGGGAAAATGAGTACATACCACGTTGTATCCTTTCTAGCCAAGTTAAAATGCTTGAGTGCTGATGTAGCATCATTTTGGTACCTGTGTGTAATAAATAATAAACAGTCAAGTAATTCATCGGAGGAAACAAAAATGTCATCTTTGAAACAGGTGCCCATCAAGTAAGTTCTACAATCTCAGACAGAAGGGTTGCGTAGATTTGACGGAAATTTGACCTTGACCTGCCTCTTTCCCCGTGGTATTAGGGGGCTCTGGTATGCTGCTCTCCGAAATCGATGTTTTCAAAATTGTAGGTATAAGAGGAACGTCCCTCTACATCTTACGATGGTGAAAGTTATGAGTACAAGGAAGGCCGTAATCTCGTATAATAAGCCGGTCCCATACTCCAGTACTAGTGGGCTCCGGTTTTATTGACAACGGAAAATAAAACACACTTGTAAAAGCATTTTCCTTTGCCAAATGATTGTTAAAAATTCCAACAGTCCTCCATACTCTGGAGATTGTAACCTGAAGCCAGTGTATTGAATCCCTTTGGTAGATCCCTGGTATGATCAATATCATAGCTGAGAAAATGACTGGATATACATTTAACGTACTGACAACATGGTCCTTCCCTTCCCAATACGTTGGTGCAAAGGAAATTTACGTAAAATACTACAGTGCTTCGGAGTAAGTGCGGGATTTTAAAAGAGTTGGCAATACGTAATGAGTGCTGATCAATATGTGCCTAACAATAACAGATCACCTCTCAGGCGATCCTGGATTACACATTTCCAGAGAAATGGTTACTTTGTTCAAATGAGATTACAATGCCACAGAACGCGTATTATATTGCGAAAATGGGAAGAAAAACATGTTTAAGAAACTAACCATTCGAAAACTCCTTTGCAGTAGTTAAAACCAGGATCGACCGAAGATCTAGGATTCGCCTTCTGTGCCTACAAAATAAATACAGTAACAGTAAAATTTAAAATTAGTAAGACAATGGGACAATGCTGGAAACATTACTTTAAAGGACGGAAACTGGAATGACGTCGTGCCAATAGTGTGATACCTCAGTCTGCTACCGCGTTGCTGCCAGGGTAAAAAGATATAGGGCCTACGCTGTGATAAGACAAGATAAGACAGAACGATTATTATAAAACAGAAGCATGCTGCTCTAGTTCAGTGTGACTTGCAAAATGTTATAGCTGATTCCTTTACAGTTTATAACTCGACCCTTACATATTTTTGAAAACGGAAGAAAGAGGATCTTTCCTACCTGATATTTTTGTTTAAAGCTTGAAACCACATTTCCTAGGGGCCATACGGACAGCTACAACAAGCACATGTTCTTATTAACTGCTGTATTTATAACTACACACAACACATTGCAGACGAAATTGAAGCAAACGGACACATATTTTCCAAACTTAGAATTAGTGACATTAAAGTAAGAGTGGAATTTGAAGATTGATACATAGAGCGGAAAGGGAAAAATAAAAATAAAAACTCTAGAAGAAAGGCATTGGGCTAAAAACATTTCTGTCAATATCGGGTACAACCTTTTCGTACTGGACTTCATGTAAAACGTCGCCATCACATCTAGGCAAATTCTTAAGGAAGCCGAAGGTTCACTGTTTGAAATCTTTAACCATTTTATGGCATTTGCTGAAGGCTGAAGGCTTTACAGTTGAGTGTTTTGTATATCTTAAAACCCATTATACAACAGAGTAAGAAGATGGCTCTTTACCTCATCTATAAACTTCTTGCAGTCCGTCAGCTTACCAGCTCGTCTTAACAGTGTGACTAATTTTGAAAGGGCATCATAGTGATCTGGGTACAAAGTAAAAGTTACAAGAAATACGTCACTTAGATAGGTTGAAATACTTGTTAGTAACCTTAAATGATAAACTGAAGTATAATATATTTCCAATTTTTACCATGCTCCACAGCATCGATGCCTTAACACTTCGTTGACGTCCTTTCCCAATGGTAGTCCTGATCATAACCTAACGCCAGCCTTCATAAGCGTTTGATATCTGTTTTTGCTTCCTGCAGAATGACTACCAATCATAAGACTAAGGAATCACGTAGCGCACAATAAAAGCCTAAAAGGGCAGTAGTGATGCTAGTGTGTGTTTCTTTCACCTAGTTCACTGGAGCATTAGAGTTTGTGAAGTAAGGTAGGCATACCCCCATGCTACATCAAAAAAATTCGCGGCGGTTTCCAGGAAAATAGAGGATGTCTGAAAGAAAGTCTGTTATTCAACAAAGATACATAGCCATTTTCTACAAAATAATTGTAAGTAAATCAGCAAACACATCTGCTACGGTACTACAAAGATTGATCATTCCTTCTTACTCGTTTCCATTTATTTCAATGTAAACTGTTTCTCGTGAAGGCACAAAATGAGGCGTTGAACAGCCTATGGCTCACTTCCGTCTCTTAGCAATGATACACAAAAATATCCCAGTGTGGGAAACCATGCCAGGCAATCTTCTGGAATCCCGTATTCCCGCACCTCAGATCTACTACTGAATGCAGTTTTTACAGGTAAGAAGAGTCCTCGTTTTCATTTCGTTTAACAGAGAGACTACATACGAAAAGTAGGGTTGATTTCTTCACAGTCAGTTCCTCCAGTTCACTAGAGAAAGAAACTGTATGAGTTTTGATTTCGGATGTCCGAAATTCGTACGAAATTCCACGTTGTTTCAAAATGTTACGAAGTTCGTCAACAGAAAATGAGGAGAAGTCGACCGTGTAAGCATTTGCCGCTGTTTATCTGAACTTTTAGCCATACAATTGAAACTTCAGATGACGCATTTTTGCGAGGCTAGTGCCAGATCGGGCCAAAATTGCTAACCAAAAAGAACCGTAGAGGAAGTTTTCAAACATTTGTTGACCTAGTTCTACAATTGTGCCAGTATTTTCACTAAGCGAAAATAACATTCCAACATTTAACATGATCCGTGCCGGGGAAATATGCGGATGCTTTCTTTTAAACCCTCACTGTGTGTTCTGGGCATATACTTCAACAAATACAAGAAATGTACTTGGGAAGAGTAAATGTATAACACCAATTACTCAAGACAACCAAAATCAGAGCATAATCAGTAATGAGAAGCAAATGATGTTCAGGATACTACCACCACACAAGTTATGGACCAAAGTCTTCGCTTTATTCTCTTTATTTCCATACCTGGTTTTCGTTCTAACAACTGCTGAAAGTGGAACGTCGCTGACTCGTAATCTCCCTTCCGAAACATAAGATCTGCCATCATCTAGAAATTTTACAAACGGGAGGAGAAATGTAATATATAGGAGTTTCTATCATGTTGGATGAAAGAGATAGGGCAAGCCAAATCAGAATAGATACTTCTGACCATTTACATCTTTAAGAAATAAACAACATTGTTGTGGCATGAAAATCTATGAACAATATGCCTATTTTGCATAAACCAATAAATGGAAACTTACTATGAAAAGTATTTCTTCATTATCTGTTAGATCACGCCAGCACCAACCAACATTCTTACTCCTTCCTCGTTCATACAAATTCCTGCAATTTTACCATCCAACCATCACCTGCTTTTTAATACGGTCAAGTGCAGGTCTCCGTTGCAAGGTTCCTTTAATCTTTATGAGTGACTAACTAGGACCGACTTCTCGGTATCAGATGTTAGTATGCGCCTCCATAGCCATGTGGCATCAATTGTGTGTTACACAAACAACAGTACTGCCGGTCATCATTGCGAAATGGGTATAAGTGAAGCATGTAATCTCCAAACTTGTATCATTACCATCATCATCATCATCAACAACAACATTATTATTGTCATCATTATTGTTATTATCATTGTTAACTTCTGCATACCCATTATTATCAGCATCGACGTCATCATTATTATGATCATCATCATCAAAATCGATGCGTTGCCGTGCTCATGGTGATCATCATCATTATCATTAGTATAATCATCACAGTTATCATTCTTATTCTCTCTAATATCGCCACTGTTATTATCATCAACCTCATAGCCACTGCTGTCGTCGCAGTCATCATCAGAAATATCATAGTCCCAATCCAAAACGTAAAAAAACCTACTAGAGCCTTCTCTACTACATCATTATCATCTTAAGAAATGTTATACTTATAAGCTGATAATTGTAACGCCGTGTACCAAAAACTCATCTCTACTTACCACTGTCGCATCATCCTTATTCTTTGAGGCTTCGTTTTTCAGCAGCACTGATAAGTGATGTTGACAGGAGTCCAGATCACCATTAGTAAGATACAGTTGAGCAAGTGCCAACATGGACTAGAAAAACATAGAAAGAAGGATTTTCCCGCAATATTCTCATGCGATGTTACCCTTGAGGCGCCTTTAAGAAGGCATTGATGTAGCTTTCATCCTACAACAGACATATGTTAGACGAAAGTTTAGGCCCAGCTTTTTAGAGCCTTTACCAAATAGTTACAATGTGCAAACTACAGCTGTGAATAGAACCCTTTATACTTTCCCCCTGACAATTGTCTCCTCCAAAGTGGGGCAAAAGGAAAGTGTCAAACTTATAAATATATACATAATACCTGCTTAGTAATATATATATATATATATATATATATATAGCTCCGAAAGTTACTTGCTTGAAGCATATATACAGCAACCGTTGTGTCGGGAGAGATACAAACGAAGTATAATTTACTTCTAACTAAGGCTGGGAACTAGCTTTTAAAAATGGGGGCGTCGCATGTTGGTCATATTTCATACTTTCGTTGAATGCATGATTTATAAGAGAAAAATCTATTATTGATAATTTCTCTATACATTGGTGGCACTTCTACAGGTAGCTATATTACTTTAACCATCTCATTAGCAACAGCTCTAAATCAGGTACCTTGAAATATTCTTTCCCTAAAAGTCACCAAAAAATTATTCTTCTGATAGCTAGTCCTCAAAGGGGTAGAATACTTGATCACCTAAAATCGATGCCTAATTAGCTATATCACTTTGGAGTCGTGCTACAATGTAGGATATATCCTTTACCAGGATCAAGTCCACTATGAGAGTGCTGGATCCAAATTTTCAGTGGAGGTGAAAAGTGCAGTAAAGAATATAATAGTTGTAGACTTTTTCTATTGCCCAAAGAGTAAATAAGTTAAGAAATTTCAGACTAGTCTCGTGCTTTGGTTGCTCTGAAGTATCAAACGAGATCATCTTCATGGGATATACGTGAACGTAGTCGTTATAAGGGTAGTATAGAAGTATAAATTGCAACAATTCCAAATTTAAACCTTAAAACATGAAATGCAAATATTGACGCTTTCCAAAATTAATTTGACTGAGTCAAGGTGTTTCCCGCCTTGAAGGAGCCGCCACCCCTTCCCCTTTAGCATGACTGCACGGTAAGATGGGGTGCTAGCAATGGGTGTGTATGCTCCAAGTTATGCTAGATCAAAAAAGGTTCAGAAACACGATCATTCATGCCTCCATGGATGGAAGAGTTGATTACATGTGCATCGATATGAACGCGAGAGAGCATACAGTAAATGCTCGATTAAGCGCCCCTCTTTAATACGCGCTCCCTCCTTTAGCCAAACTTTTAATAAGCACCACTCTCGAATAAGCGCCCTGGGGCCTTATTGAACAACTTTTCTTAAGGAAGGGAGTGAAGATTTAATTCATTATTTCAAAGAATAAGAACCGTGAGCAGCGGGAAAAGACTTTTTGAAGACGCAAATGGACGTTTCCAAAGGCATGGAAAGTTCCGAAAACCTTTCAACTGTTCATCTAACGTTGAAAATATAACTGATTTGGTTATCGAAGAGGCCATGAACCTAGAACGCATTTTTGGACGAGGATAATGAAGACGATGAAGATGTAGGCATTGAAACATAAACATCATATCATTTTATGGAACATTTTTCTTCTTCAAAATTTTTTCTTTAGCACTAAAATTTGGGTCTTTTTTAAAATGTGCCCCCTGTCGATTACGCACCCCCTGTAAAAAGTTGATTTTTTAAATAAGGGCCCCGGGCGCTAAATTGAGTATCTACGGTATACTAAAACAAAGCGATCTTCATTGCTTACCTTGCCAAGCATTACATTCTACGGATGTAAAGGATATCTGTATCAAAAAGTTGTGCTTTCTTTGAAATAATGAATATGCCTTACGGACATGCGACGTTCTTTTTACAATTGTTCATTTATTTTGATCAAATATGGGTTATTCATACCTCCGTATCAGCCTCGTTGTAGTACAGCGCTTCTTTGTATGATTTAATGGCCTTCTCGTAGTCCTTGACGTTTGTGTAATACTCTCCAATCCTGCTACTGATACTGTGTAGGTATATAAAAATTTTCACATTGATGACTAACTACACATTCTGTTAGACTGAAAAGTGATTCTCTAAATATATAGATTCAATTGCAGCAAACAATTCAGCTTGAGTAAAGACCAACAGCAAGGAAACCCTAAGCACAATTCAAAAGGTTTATGAAACAAATAAAAATCGATGCTAAAACTAATTAAAGTACAATTTCGAACGAAGCCCTTCTTGGATTTCACGGAAAATCTTGTAATACAGTAGCCACATAAGAGACGCTTTCAATGGTGCTGTTGATTGGTATCTGCCCCCTTCCCTGTGGTATCAGGAGGCTCTGGTATGTTGCTCTCCGAAATGGATGTTTTCAACATCATTTTCTCAAGGGATTTCGTCTATCGTTGGACGTAGTTGCAACTGGCCTTGGGACCGTCGGCTAGGAGGGTATAGCATAGATCGGTTGCTCGATTTGAGTTTTGTTCGGGATTTTGAATTCATGATCCAAGAGTCTGGGCGTTGATAAGCTTCCATAGGCATCAAAGCGTTGCAACCTTATCAAAGATACTTTGCGCCAAAGTCCTGGAAAGGGGTACTATGAACCCTTGCTTTGGGGAAAGTAAGCTCCACCACCTAATCAAGAACGAACTTAAAGTTAAGGTGTAATTTGGAAAGTCCAAAGCAAAATTCTACACACAAGCACACAAAGTGCCTTTTCAAGTGTATGTAAAGGAAGTCTGCCCAAAGTCATGAGATGGCTAGAAATAAGAAATGACTCTTGGCCAGTTTTGTCATTGTTCTCGCTAGATTCACTCCCATAGAATGACAAGAAGCCCTGAACTTACACCAAGGGTAAAATGCACGAATATCTCGAGGAGTGTACTACGAGAATTAGAAATGCAAAAAAGAAATGTACAACTTGTTTACAAAATCAAGCATTGTGTTTAAATGTTTGTTACAATATGTCTATAGTACGCCACATACTAAGTAGCGTAATATAGTGAGGCAGAAGTTGAAACACTTATTAAACAAAATGTAATGCTTGTAGTACCTGGCAGCTAGAGTCTTCTGTGATGTCAATGCATCTGGTTGTTCAACTCCTACCCTCTTGAGGACACTACAACACGGAACATAACATTGAAATAATAGAAATAGAAAATAAGTCGCTCTGTTATTACATTTGACTCCAATGTACTCAAAACACACACTGGCACTTCTAAGGGTAAGCCAGTTTAAGAGGATTTGCAAGAAATATTTTGGGTGTGATGCGAGGTGGATTGCATGAGACCAGACATTATGGTTTATTGTTCCATTTTAAACAACAGGGTACTTAATAAGATTGCATACCGGAGGAACTGGCTCAATTGTACAGTCATTCAGTTCTGTTTGATAAACGATGCATGCCCCCTCTAGGATTTCTCGCTATTTCCTCGACAGTATACACTAACAAGGCTGCGCAATTTCATGTTTACTAACAACAACAAATCTAACGAGCAGTAATTGCTTTTGGTCAACGAATAGCTGGTAAAATCGAAAGCTATGACATATTCTGGTTTTTGCACAATAACTTTGTAGACGATTCCTGTCTTTGCTTTACGTGGCAAAGCTTTCCAAAACACCGCGTGCCTAACAGTGTTCCATAGTGCGATGAAAACCTGTGCGGGGATTTTGTTCCCTCCCATGTTTTTATGAGCTTCTCCAAGCACTCCCGTGCATATTTCATTAGAAAAATTATCCCAAAAGCATCTACATTGGGTATTGATTAGCACATATAATTCAAAGGGGATAAACAAAGTTAAAACCTACCGACTTTGAAGTTCCCTGGCCTTGTTTAAGTACGACAAAACATTCTCTGAAACATCCGAGAACTTCTGATATACGCGGGCAAGAAGAAGCACACATCTGGTCTCCTCCATCATAGCTGACAAATCTGTCACTGTCCAAAAAATTTGAAGGAGTATATGTAATTTCCTTATCAATACATACTCATTTCATTAATCGACTGAACACTCATAAAATATATTAATCTGTAACTCAGGAGATGAACCAAACAAACAGTCATTAAATGGCCCAAAACATACGCATCTCTCTACTCACACATCATCGACCGATTAAAAAGTAACAAATGCAATCAAATACTAGCTAATTAAATACAACAGAGCATTAAAAAATGTGATAAGAACTAAAAAAATAAAGAAAATCAATTAATTAACCTTGTGGCACAACGGCATTCAAATCAAGAAGAAATGAAGCCAGGATTCACGTATCGAACCATGCAGACCACAGACTGCCACAAATTTGCTGACATAAAAAGACAATCTTAGATTTCCCTTGTAGGTTTTGGCGCCTGAAGGGCATCAACAGACACTTTTAATTAGATTGTAACAAAGACGGATGACAAACCAATGCATGAACTTGCTTCTTCTATAAACTATGATATAATTCAAAGCAAAGGGCAAGTAATGAAGAAACAAAAACCCTTGAAAGTAGAAGGTCTCTATAAATTGTTTATTTAAGAGCGCCAAAAATGCCTTTGAACACGGGATATCATGGCGTATCATTAAAAAATGTTCTGATCAGACGAACACAACGCCTATGAAAACGATCCTTAGGGTGTAACACTGAAACAATTAACCATGGAGGCGAATACAACAACGCCCACATTATAGCCTAAATGCCAACACAATTTTCAAGAACTGATACTGGAATAAGTTATTTTGATAGAATATGGAGTTTCTGAATGGGATAAACATACATGTAAGGCTCTTTATAAGTTTAGGATATCTAATTTCTCACTAGGAAAGCGTCCAAAAGTCCCTCTCCTGTATTTTACTGTTTAACGCTTTCATATAACCCTGCTACCAGATTACTACCTTAAAAACAGACTGCAAGTTTCCAACATGCCATGAGAATAAAGCTGAATTGTATGCAAAGTAGGCACCAGTTTCCTGATACAATCTTTCAGATATATTAAAGTGATTTATTGTCTACCTTATTAAGTCTTCATACATATCATATTCTCCTTTTACATTTCTCTTAGAAGACTGAATAATTTTCAGCATTATTAAATTTCAATTCGTGGTTGAACTACGATTATGAACAGTTTGGAATTTAAGTTGTCACTTGAGTAACGACTTATGCCGGCTAAAGACCAGCAAAACACTGCCTTCCAAAAGCATTTCTGTTGAGGGAAATAATATACTAAACCTTCGTAGCCCCGAGTCTTATGTTTTAAAAAGGCGAAGAAGTACTGAATGGTGAATCTAACGTCAATATATCAAAACTTGTAAACAACATTTGAACATGAAATAGTCTCAGAGGCCAGGAAATTTTGGCTGATTGGTGTACCTTACATAAACCCTCAGCTCCTGCACTAAACCTGACGCTCCTCGTCTTGAAAGATACATACATTTATTTTTAGGATAAAGACGGTGGCAATTTAGAGATAGGGTTTGCCTTAAACAATGTTTCTCGACCCAAAAGGAACACTATGCAACAAATCACTTCGGCTGTCAAATCGGTAATGTCACTTGCAGGCTTGTGTATTCTCCAAGGTGCTGTTAAAGCATCAGCAATTTTGTGAGATCCGTTCCACAGGGGCATAAGAAAGACGATTCAAACGGAAGAAAACATGAATTCAGTTAAGAAAATAGGCAGAAAAACGGACAAACTTTTATCTTCTGGAAAGCTGGGATTTGCTGATGAGACGTCTTCGAAATCTTAAGGCAATTTTGTGCATTTCGTAGGTCAAGAAGATGATTTTCAGGTGCTTTTCAAAGAAAATGTACAGCGCTTTGAATTAGGATACGATCTTCTTTTAAAAACACGCTTGTTATCATTCTCGTTTACCACGAATTCAGTGATTAACCAAAATGGAAAAATCGGGTTTTCAGCAAAACTTTTCCCGAGCTACTAGAAGCCTTGCTATCATGCAGTGTATTCTGACCAACCGTAGACGGGGTATAAAAACTTGTACGCATATGGTAATGAATAACGTGTGGCTTCGTAGCCTGACATGTAGGTGCAAAACTTACGTGGTTCCTCATGTTGCAAAGCCTGACGAAGCACCCTTTCTGCTTTCTCATAATTTTTTAGCTTCATGTGTAATTCTGCCAGATCATACCTAAAAATAAAGATATCCAAAACTTTCTAGTAGTCATTTCTTTCTTACAACTCTTGGCAGTTACAGCACCGTAGGGTAAAAAGATCATCAAAGTTCTACTAACCTACAACATGTTAAAATTTCAAGCCATGAAATTCGTTCATACCTAAAAATGGCTTAGGATCTAAGAGAGCTAGGCCTCTAAATGTTATGCTGTTCATGTCATTGATGAGAAATCACATCCTTCAGAGTCTACATTTCTCTAAAATCTGCTACATTTCCATTCTGGAATCCTTTACATAGGTGAAAAACATAAAAGGCCGATCGTATTCTGCGTATTCATTCTGTGTAGAGACTAAGAAATGAACTGGAAAATAAAATATGGAACAGAATATAAATATTTTATTAGACCTGAGATTGAAAACAGCGAATAAAAAAGGGAATGTTAAAATTCGAAGTAGTCACATTACGACTACACAAGAAAAGACTACATCAAAGAATCTGTGTTGCATATATAGTAAAGAATACAGAATTCCAATAGCAGGGAAATATAAGGAGATGAAACATACTTTAAAAAGAGGTTCTAATCCTAACCGAATACTCCAGTTCCATCGTGATCGATACGATTCTTCTACGTCTTCTACATACTTCAAGATTAAGCACTTTGATAAGTCAGTCGATAAGGCACCTGACCAACTGTAGCGCATTTAGGGGCAGTCACTGGGCACTGCCCCTTCACGTAATGATACAAAAATGATATTGCACAATTTTGTAAAACTTCAGGGTGGTAGGATATGATAATTGCCGGAATACAATCTTAACAGGCTTTCTCAGTAATAAAATCCTCAACATTCTCCAGGAGTATTCCTGATATATTCCGAAATGCTGGGCTTTCACCTTCGACGTCCCCTTTTCCCTAAATTATCTGCTACGCACTCTAATGCTAACAAGTAAGATAAACTCTCGCATTCAAGTCTCTGTATGAGTGGTTTCGTTGCGTACCCGCAGTACTTCAAATTACTGCATCCTTTATACTCTTCCTCCTTCCAGAAAAATCATTTGATCACAAATCGTATTTTACGTTTCATCTTTTCTTTAAAAGACGGAGTGAGTACTTTACATACCTCAAGAAGTTCTGGTTACCACTTTTCACAGCTGCCTCATAGTAACTGATGGCCTAAAACAACAAAATTGTGATTGAGACACTGCCAATATCATGAATACTGCGTTTTCCCAACGACATAAGTTTTACCCCAGCCTACGCATAACTTGACATATAATACCCATTATGCTAAAACGAACATACTGCAAAGGAAACAGAGATAGTATTAGTTGTGTCAAAGGGTGTAGTAAATGGAGTAGTCGGAAAATAAAGCTGTTCGTGACCAATCCGTTTATTCTCCCAAAACGCAATTCACTTACAGTTCTTTCTTAAATGCACTTAAATGCATTACGGGAACAAAAATTGTGCCTATTTCACACGGCATTTCCTCTTTAAATAAGTGTGCTACTTTTACAGAATAATCGTAATGTGAATCGTAGAACGAAAGATGGTCAGTTATATAAATATATCCTCCAGTTATTTACACCTGAGGTTGTAGATTTGCATCATTTAAGATATGTATTATCAAAAATAATAGATAAACTTATCAGGGACTTTATTTTTTGGCGATGGCGTAAAAAAAACCCGAAATAGCATATTAGTACTCTCGGTTCGAACGTGTTTCATTCTACCGTAGGATTCTCAAGATGCCACTACAGTTGACACTTATACACGATGTTCCAAACATCTTCGCAAATATGTTCAACACTAAAAGGAGTACGTGGCTTCAAAGAATTATTTTCCTTTAATATGTTTTTCTCTCTTTATGGAATGGTCATTTCTTTACGTAGAAAAATTTTTTAAAGGAGTGCTAGGCGTACATAGTTTAAGACAACTTGTACTACGGTATTCTAATCGTATTTTTATAATGATCTTTAGGTTGTTCCCAGTTGTCTATATAATCGACCATTGCTAATTGTCACTACGCTAGAAGAATGAACAGAGTTCAAAAAGTTCGAGTAGAGTACAATGATATTAGGTTCGATGTTTTCAAAGGCATGTATAATATTTTTATGGATATATGTGTGTATATATATATACGAAACGAAAAATTAGGTTGCTGGTGGTAGTGAGAATTCGGGATCGACTTCCTGGATTGACGACTTTACTATTGCACTATTTAGTGCAATGGTAGAGTCTTCGTTTTCGGAGTGGGAGATCCTGGGTTCGATCCCCACCAATTCATGATTATTGAGTTCTATATGTTTATTATACATAATATATATTATATACAATATGTATCATATATATTATATATAATATGCATCATATATATTATATATAATATGTATCATATATATTATAATACTCATTAAAATAATAATATCTTTTACGTTTCGATATTATCTATTATATATTTTAAAATAATATCGAAACGTAAGATATA